>QEOT01002058.1:85712-149326 GCA_003123785.1 Pterocarya stenoptera
ATAAGCTCGGATAACTGTACCAATATATGAAGAAAGCATTGCTGCACTATCATCCACGCCTCCAGTGAAATTATTAGGAATGTTGACCTTAAGTTTTCTATGCCTTCGGCATTTCTCAAGAGAAATGCCACGTGTATAACCACAACCACGATGAGCGGATGCATCAACTATTAGATATAATATAATTATATCTATATAGTTATTGAGATAAAAGTATTGATATATAATTAACTATGTTGTTATTTTCTTACTGGTAGGTGTCGACTGATTGTTGTTCTCTTGCGTCTGCACTTGATCTTCAAGAGGGAAACACTCTGGTGGAGAGTCCTCAATAGGTTTGGGACTTGGACTAGGCGGAGGGGGCAAATTTCTTCGTTGTCGTTTTGGCGGCATCATTGAGGCATGATTAATATGATAAAGAAAATTCATTAGAAAAAATTATTGAAAAATTAAATATTTTATAGTCACCTATATGAATAAAATATTTAATACTTTTATTCTTCATCTTTGGATGTATTTTCCATGCTTATTTCAGAATCTCCTTCAATAGCATCTTCGTCGTCGTCATCAACCTCTTCTTTGTCCTCCTTATCCACTTCCTCCCCGGATTCTGCTTCATCCTCTTCTTCTGATTCTTTTCCTTCTTCTTCTTCACTAACTTGAATTGAATGATCATTTAATACAGACGGGTCGAGAAGGACAGGTGGAACATCATCTCTACACAAGGGGAGCAACTCGAGTGCACTGAGGTCAACAAATAAGTTAATACCCTCTCCATCTTCTTGGTAGGTCTCTACTATCGGACTGTTATCTTCATCTCTACTATTCTCGTAATCCGCACTCGTTCCTGTTTCATATAGATTTTGAAGAACAAATTTCTATACTACTCGCCAAGTTATCTCTCCATTATCTTCATCAATACTTTTCGTTGGATCAATCAAGTAATAGACTTGGGTAGCTTGACAAGCCAATACGAATGGATCATCTTTGTACCATTTAGATGCCATATTAACACTCGTAAAGTTATTATCCCTATGTATCGACACCCGACCATTACCTAAGTCCCACCAATCACACTTAAAGATATATGTTACAAACCCACTCAGATATTTCAATTCGATAATATCACGTATGACATTATCATAATCAATATCGTCTGTTCCATGACTTCCCTCGACTAACACACCACAGTTTTGAATTTTTCTATTACGTTCACGGTCTAGAGTATAGAATCTATAATCTCGAACCGTGCATGCAGTGTATCGAAGTGCTCTATTAGAGGGACCACGGGCTAATGCATACAATTCAGAAGAAACTGATCCGGGATCATGAGTACGTTATTCCAAAATCTATCAATTTCAATAATATATACGTATTAAAAGTAACCCAGAATTAAAACATTACAAATTAAATAATCATAATGTAGTTTTAATTGATACACATTGTTCAAACCATTCGAAAAATTCTTCCTTATGTCTTGCCTCTATATTCTCTACGCATTCCATCCTAAATTTATCCATGTGATCACTACATATATGTGCAAAAGAAAATAATATTTTGAGCACATAAGTTATAATTAAACGACATTTGACTATAATTTCTCAAAGCATGCAACAACATACCTGAGATAGCAATCAATCTCTCGGAAATTATTTATCATGTACCAACGAATTTTACCCAACTCTCTATCAATTAAATCGTAACCTGTTTGTGCACCTAAGGGTTGTACATTCTGGGAAAACACTGATAGCTCACGAGGAGGCGGAGCCTCAAAATCAACATTTCGCTCTTGACAATTAAATCGTGTCTCAACACCACGAAAATATAGAGAGCAAAACGTTAACCATTCATCGTGTATATAGGCATCTGCTATTAAACCCTCAGCTCTGTCTTTATTCCTAACAGTGCGCTTTAAATGACTCAAATATCTTTCAACTGGATACATCCAACGGAACTGCACTGGACCATCCAATAATGCCTCCTGGCATAAGTGTATTGCTAAATGGACCATGACATAAAAAAATTATGGTGAAAAAATTTGCTCAAATTTACAGAGTATGGTAGTAATATCTTCTTCCATCTTCTGCAATATATCTCGATTTACTACTTAAGCGCACAAATCTTTAAAAAACATACATAGTTCAGTAATGGCGACATATACATTAGATGTCAGCTTCCCACGAATTCCCACTGGTAATAACTTCTGCAAAAGAACATGGCTGTCATGACTTTTGAATCCACTAATTTTCCAATCAACAGGACTCACGCATATACTGATATTTGAGGCATAACATCTGACAACTTCACACCTTGCAACCATTTACAGAAATCCATCCTCTTCTCCCTGGTCATCGTAAAACATGCATGCGGCATGATCACCCTGTTGCCATTCACTCGCAAATGTAGATTATGTTTAATTCTCATTCTCTCAAGATCTTTTTTTGTCTTGACCGTGTCCTTTATCTTTTTATCAATGCTCATCATTGTACCCAGTATATTATCACATATATTTTTCTCTATGTGCATTACATCCAAATTATGTTGCAACATGCAGGACGACCAATATGGCAAGTAAAAAAAAAAATACTACGCTTTGTCCAATTCAATTCTGCTTCGCCTCTTTTTCTCTTATTCTTACCTCGGCCTTTGCCAAAATTGTTCGCTTTAATATGTACCAATTGTTCCACTATCTCTTTTCCGAACAACTCATTTGGTGCAATTTTGTCCTCTACTCTCCCATCAAACTTGCACATTCGCTTCTCCATGCATGATTTGGTGGTAGATAACGTCGATGACCCATGAAGCACAACTTCTGAGAATATGTTAACCACTCACTAGCAATTTCTTTATTACAGGTCATACAAGCTAACTTCCCTTTAGAACTCCAACCAAAAAGTCATTTATGGTCCACAATACTGCAGCATGAATCTGAAAAGTTGTCGACGTGGATGCATCATACGTTCTGATGCCTGTTTCCTATAACTCTTTCAACTCTTCAATCAAAAGTTGCATGAATACATCAATGTTATTCTTAGGTGATCTCGGGCTGGGAATAAGTAACGTTAACAAAAAGTTTGGTGTCTTCATGCATCTCCATGGCGGAAGATTGTACGGAATCAACACTACGAGCCAAATGTTATAACTTGTACTCATATTCCCAAAAGGGTTGAGTCCATCGGTAGTGCGTCCCAAACACACGTTCGGAGCTTCTATCACAAACTCTCAGTATTGATCATTGAAAGATTTCCATACAAGTGAGTCAGCTGGGTGCCTCATGTATGCGTCATTCTTAACTCTTTTATCTTCGTGCCACCTCATATCAACAGCTGTTTTTTTAAACATATACAGTCTTTGCAACCTAGGTCTTAAGGAAAAATATCGCAACACCTTAACCGGCACATTTTTCTTGGTCTTCCACCTCGACTCTCCGCATACAGGACATGCATCTTTCCCCTTGTTCTCATTCCAGAACAAAACACAATCATTCTTGTATGCATGTATTGACTTGTACTCAAACTTTAATCCATTTCTCAACTGTTCGTTTCATAAAAGTTCTTTGACAATGTAGACCCATCGGGAAGCACCTCGTTAAATAAGTCCAATACTATGTTTATTGCTTTCGTCGACATCCCACACAATGACTTAATGTGAAGCAACCGTACAATAAACGACATTTTGGAATGTTTTGTACAGCCTAGATAAAGCTCGCTTTTTGCATCTTTCTACATGGCAGCAAAGTTTTCAAAATCACTCCCTCGACCACTTGAGCTATTGTCGTCTACGTCATCCATAAACATCCCAACTCCAACGTCACCCAACATCTCCTCCATCTCATCCCGCTCATAATCATCATCCATGTCTCGTAAATAATTCGAATGATCGAACAATGCATCTGCTAACTGTGCATACGGCTCACCATGCAATACCCATCAGGTATACCACAGATCCATACCGTTCACAAATATATGACTTTCAACTTCAGCCAATCCTATCGCACATAAATTTTTACACCATCGACATGGATACTTAATGCAACCACGACTATCAGCAGAGCATCGAGCAAAGTCAATGAAGGTTCTTACTCCACATGCATAGGCTGTGTAATCCGTTCCAAGTTTATCGTCTAGACGCATCTAACTTTTGTCCATTTCTAAAAAGTTCTATCTATTAGTAACATTTAATGTACATTAAAAATTCACATGCCTATAATGCTCCAATTGCCACTGCTAATTTTTATAAGGTAGTTGATCCTATTCCATTCGAGATTATATAATTCATATTGCACATATTCCGTCATTTTACTACTGTCCACGTCAGTAGAAATTTCGGCAACACCTCCCCATAGTTCTCCAAGTATACATGTTCATTAAGAGGGATTATGACCCTACGAACAGTATACCCAAAGAACAGTAGAGGAAGACACTGAAACTTCATACTAAATGTGTTTAGTAGGAGTAACAAGAATGTACAATACAGATGATAAAATTCCAAACTGTCCACACTGGACAATTCAGGAATTAGTGCACACCTAAATGTATACTAATTCCTGAACGGGTTTAAGGTTATTTATTCAATGTTACACATATTCATTCAAAAATCACATGAATCTTATATATACTAAAAATGTTAGAATTAGTAATGTTAAAAATATTCGGAAGTCTTATATTGTTGATCTAGATAGAGATGGAAGAATATGTTGGTGCACCAACCGACATACGTATATGACGAGGGGAATGATCTTGAAGAAATGTCTAAACTTTAGTCTAATTACTTAACTGTTACAAACTTTCTAGCCTTTACAACTCTCAAGGCCAGAGAGACTTTGAGAGTCAAGCAATTTGACAGACATTTCTTTGAGATCATTATCCCTCGTTACATAATATTAACGAGTTATTATATTTAATTTTATCCCTCTAAATTGTTATGGTCTACAATATTATAACTAATTGATACTTATTTATACTCTAAGTTGTAATTTTTACAATATTATAACTAGTTCATACTTACTGTTAACTAGTTGATATTATAACTAGTTAGACTTATTTATTTATTATATAGAAAATTTTGTATTTATTTATTATACTTAGTGTTATCCTTCTAAGATGTTATAAGTCCAATATTATAACTAGTTAATACTTATTTATTTGTTAAGTTATTATCCATATCCCTTTAAGTATCTAAACTTCACAATATTCTCACAACAATATATTACACATACTAATTCATCAATAAACATCATAAACTCAAAAAATATTCACAAAATTCATATACAATAATATATGATATTTCTAATCTATATCATAATATTTTTATAATATTACCACAAGTCCAATTTATAAACCTTAATCACAACATTTAAAATTCAAGACACAACAATATTCATAAACATGCAATATTGTAATTAATAAACAAGAATCACAACAAAATTATCTAAACCTCACAATATTCCCACAATAATATATTATACAGATTAATTTATCAACAAACACTATAAACTCACAATATGCACAAAAATTCATAAACAATAATATTTATAATCTATAACATAATATTTTCACAATATTACCACAATTTCACAATATTCTCACCACAAAATTCGTAAACATATATAACTAAAGTTTAGAAATATACTTAGCACTTTTTAATATCCTCTTACAAAATTAAGCTTTCAAGTTGCCAAAATAACTAATTCTTCAAAAAAAGAAAACAATACTAACTTGTTAGAGACAACATATTTATAAAAATAAAAAACACAAGAGAAATAGTCTAAATTAGAAAAAATGGAAGAAATAGTTTTTCCTTACCAAAATACTTCCAAAATCTTCACCCTCAATAATCACTCTCTCTCACTTTACTCTCTCACTCTAGTTGTAATCGGCCTCTCACTCTCACTCTAACCCTCTATCTCACTCAAGCCCTCTCTCAACAATCTCTCATCTCTATTTCACGCATGGGGAAGCAGAAATTTTTGCTTCCCTTTCGTGCGTGACTTCATGTAAAAAATATTTCATTTGAATTAACGTTCGAACAATTCATTTAAAAGTTTGAACGTTACTTCCTTCCGCTTAAATTTTCAATATTTTTGTTCGAACGTTTAAATAAATCGTTCGAATGAAAAAGCTCACCACATAAAATGATAATCGAGCGGGAAAATTCCTGCCAACAATTTATTAACATTCGAACGTATATGTAATAACGTCTGAACGATACAATTGAGCGGAAAATTTTCCACCAAAAAATTTGGAACGTTCGAACGTAATAAATTAACGTTAATGATCTCTTGACTATATATAAATCCTACCCATCTGCTTTCTAGCACCCAGTTTGAGTCTTTTTTTATGACGAACTTTGTCTTAACTTCTATAAACTCTCTCTAAACATTTCAAAAGTTTGTTTCAGAGAATCGCACTCTATAAAAACAGAGCCTAAACGACTTCATCAAAAGAAGAGAACTGTTGTCATCTTCCATCTCCTATAAGGATGAGTCATATCACACCGTCTCCTCCCAATAAAAAAAGGGGACTCAACTGTTATGGACACTAAAAGTGTCCAATAGCCTATTCATATTTATTAATGCTTAAAACAAAANCGACATGGATACTTAATGCAACCACGACTATCAGCAGAGCATCGAGCAAAGTCAATGAAGGTTCTTACTCCACATGCATAGGCTGTGTAATCCGTTCCAAGTTTATCGTCTAGACGCATCTAACTTTTGTCCATTTCTAAAAAGTTCTATCTATTAGTAACATTTAATGTACATTAAAAATTCACATGCCTATAATGCTCCAATTGCCACTGCTAATTTTTATAAGGTAGTTGATCCTATTCCATTCGAGATTATATAATTCATATTGCACATATTCCGTCATTTTACTACTGTCCACGTCAGTAGAAATTTCGGCAACACCTCCCCATAGTTCTCCAAGTATACATGTTCATTAAGAGGGATTATGACCCTACGAACAGTATACCCAAAGAACAGTAGAGGAAGACACTGAAACTTCATACTAAATGTGTTTAGTAGGAGTAACAAGAATGTACAATACAGATGATAAAATTCCAAACTGTCCACACTGGACAATTCAGGAATTAGTGCACACCTAAATGTATACTAATTCCTGAACGGGTTTAAGGTTATTTATTCAATGTTACACATATTCATTCAAAAATCACATGAATCTTATATATACTAAAAATGTTAGAATTAGTAATGTTAAAAATATTCGGAAGTCTTATATTGTTGATCTAGATAGAGATGGAAGAATATGTTGGTGCACCAACCGACATACGTATATGACGAGGGGAATGATCTTGAAGAAATGTCTAAACTTTAGTCTAATTACTTAACTGTTACAAACTTTCTAGCCTTTACAACTCTCAAGGCCAGAGAGACTTTGAGAGTCAAGCAATTTGACAGACATTTCTTTGAGATCATTATCCCTCGTTACATAATATTAACGAGTTATTATATTTAATTTTATCCCTCTAAATTGTTATGGTCTACAATATTATAACTAATTGATACTTATTTATACTCTAAGTTGTAATTTTTACAATATTATAACTAGTTCATACTTACTGTTAACTAGTTGATATTATAACTAGTTAGACTTATTTATTTATTATATAGAAAATTTTGTATTTATTTATTATACTTAGTGTTATCCTTCTAAGATGTTATAAGTCCAATATTATAACTAGTTAATACTTATTTATTTGTTAAGTTATTATCCATATCCCTTTAAGTATCTAAACTTCACAATATTCTCACAACAATATATTACACATACTAATTCATCAATAAACATCATAAACTCAAAAAATATTCACAAAATTCATATACAATAATATATGATATTTCTAATCTATATCATAATATTTTTATAATATTACCACAAGTCCAATTTATAAACCTTAATCACAACATTTAAAATTCAAGACACAACAATATTCATAAACATGCAATATTGTAATTAATAAACAAGAATCACAACAAAATTATCTAAACCTCACAATATTCCCACAATAATATATTATACAGATTAATTTATCAACAAACACTATAAACTCACAATATGCACAAAAATTCATAAACAATAATATTTATAATCTATAACATAATATTTTCACAATATTACCACAATTTCACAATATTCTCACCACAAAATTCGTAAACATATATAACTAAAGTTTAGAAATATACTTAGCACTTTTTAATATCCTCTTACAAAATTAAGCTTTCAAGTTGCCAAAATAACTAATTCTTCAAAAAAAGAAAACAATACTAACTTGTTAGAGACAACATATTTATAAAAATAAAAAACACAAGAGAAATAGTCTAAATTAGAAAAAATGGAAGAAATAGTTTTTCCTTACCAAAATACTTCCAAAATCTTCACCCTCAATAATCACTCTCTCTCACTTTACTCTCTCACTCTAGTTGTAATCGGCCTCTCACTCTCACTCTAACCCTCTATCTCACTCAAGCCCTCTCTCAACAATCTCTCATCTCTATTTCACGCATGGGGAAGCAGAAATTTTTGCTTCCCTTTCGTGCGTGACTTCATGCAAAAAATATTTCATTTGAATTAACGTTCGAACAATTCATTTAAAAGTTTGAACGTTACTTCCTTCCGCTTAAATTTTCAATATTTTTGTTCGAACGTTTAAATAAATCGTTCGAATGAAAAAGCTCACCACATAAAATGATAATCGAGCGGGAAAATTCCTGCCAACAATTTATTAACATTCGAACGTATATGTAATAACGTCTGAACGATACAATTGAGCGGAAAATTTTCCACCAAAAAATTTGGAACGTTCGAACGTAATAAATTAACGTTAATGATCTCTTGACTATATATAAATCCTACCCATCTGCTTTCTAGCACCCAGTTTGAGTCTTTCTTTATGACGAACTTTGTCTTAACTTCTATAAACTCTCTCTAAACATTTCAAAAGTTTGTTTCAGAGAATCACACTCTATAAAAACAGAGCCTAAACGACTTCATCAAAAGAAGAGAACTGTTGTCATCTTCCATCTCCTATAAGGATGAGTCATATCACACCGTCTCCTCCCAATAAAAAAAGGGGACTCAACTGTTATGGACACTAAAAGTGTCCAATAGCCTATTCATATTTATTAATGCTTAAAACAAAATCAATCCGAAAATAAATAAAAAAAAATCCAAAAAAAAAAAAAATAGTACAACAACCACTAAACAATCAGTGATGGCGCTTGAAACAAAACAACCACAAAACAAAATAGTTACTATATAGTCTATTAGAACATATAAATAGTTATTATTATATATTAATGTTATATAATATATTATAGTTACTATATACTATATTTAAAACATATAAATAGTTACTATTATATATTAATGTTATATAATATAATATAATTACTATATAGTCTATTTGGAACATATAAATAGTTACTATTATATATTAATGTTATATAATATATTATAGTTACTATATACTATATTTAAAACATATAAATAGTTACTATTATATATTAATGTTATATAATATATTATAGCTACTAATATAGGTTATTTAAAACATATAAATAGTTACTATATAGTCTAAAACATTCATATAGTTACTATTGTCCAATTATAGTTAAAGAATATATTATAGTTATATTAATGTTATATAATATATTATACTTACAATATAGTTATATCATTAAATAAAGATTATTAATAAAAGTTTAAAATTAGATTTATACTAAATGGAACGTTACTAGAAAATATATATGGAACATTATATTTATTAACGTTCTAACGTTTCATTCCACGTTGGAACGTTAATATAGATAACGTTTGAACGTTATATTTATTAACGTTCTAACGTTTGAAAATTAACGTTCCAAAGTTTCCTGTATATAAATCTAAAACCGAACGCCTGAAACTCATTTATCTGTTTTTCTCCGTTTCGACGCCGCCACTCCTCCGTCGCCGCTGTCGTCAAACTCCATCATAACCGTCACTAAAAGGCATGCATCTCTATTTTATCTAAAAGTATATATTTTATTGATCGATTTTGATCGATTTATATTAAAATCGAAACCCATGGTGGCCGGATTTTCAACTCGATTTTCTGGCCACTACGGGTTACCATTGGTCAAAACGTCACGGTAGAAATATTTTTTTGAAGTGTATACTTCATTTCTACTGTGACCTTTCGGCCTTTAGCCTAGTAGAAATAGGATTTGGAGCTTTCAAGAATGGTTGAGTTGACTCAACCATTTCGTCTCGTAACGTTTGAACGTTACACCAATACTTTCGAACGTATGCTGTTTCAATTTCCTAACGGTTGGCCTTCCACATCAGGACGTATATTTTATACGTCCAGATGTTACTATATTTACGTTCGATAGTATAAGTGAACGTTTGAAAGTAAGTTTTTTTAATTTTTTAAATATTTTTAACAATTTTGCGTCCAAACGTATATTTATAACTTTCAAACGTATAACAATTAAATTTATAATACGTTCTATGTTCTGACATTTAGTTTTATATCTTTACGTATAACGTTAGTAATAAACGTCCGATCATTTCATCATAACGTTTGAACGTATATTTTCTATATTCGAACGTTAATGCAAATAAGGAGATGGCCCATCCTTTGTATTCCAAGAAAGGAAGGAGGGAAGAAGCCACTAAAGACACTGCTCGGATCGGGTCTCATACTATTATAGTCGAGCAAGAGGCCTTGATCAACGAGTTCGACGAGCTCAGCTAGGAGCATACCTACCTGAGAGATGTCTTCCTCAGTAGAGGCTGGGGAAATATCTGCAGATTGAGGGGTAAGACATATCCCTCTATGGTTCAGAAGTTATACATGGAGATGTGCTCCATGCCTCAAGACGCATCCTCTCACACCGTGACTGTACGCGGTGTGACATTTGAGTTTTCAGCTGATGTCATCGCCGACCACCTTGGGATTCGTCGAGGAGTTTAGATATCGACTGAGGCAAATGTAGGCACTTCTGCATCATTTACTGGCCCACTTGATGCATCATCAGCCAAAGATGCAAACCAGTCAGAGGCCGCTGGTGCTGACCCTTCGGCTACGGATGACGATCGAGACGAGAATTTCTATATTCTCACCGAGAGAGACCGCATGCAGCTCGAGAGACCAAACTCCTTCCACCAAAATCATTTGCTACCATTCTTCCACATGTTGCATCTTATATTTGTAACAAACGTGGATGTGACGCCCCGACTCCCACGTACAAAACAATACATGAGTCGTGACGTCAGGATGATGACAACACGAGTCACACATCCCAACGATAAGTACTCAAGTGTGTGCAACCCGCAACCAGAGCACCAAAAATCAAAATTTTAAATAAAAAAATAACCAAAATAAATATCCGTTGAAAAGTTATACAGTTATCAAAAAATACAATAAAAAGCCAAATACATACACGAGAGAAATAATTTCCATAAACCAAATCAACAATAATCACATGCCACTTTCTTTAGGGAGCCGATTCCACACGCTCCACATCCACATCTGCACCCAAGATCTACGGTACCGTAAAGTGGTACCGCAGGTAAGTAATAATCCAAACAATCTCCAAGATCAAAATACATTAATGCTACCAACCATGCATGCATATGATGTACTATGTACCAGATCCAAAATATCATTTTTCTCTGAAAAATGAACATTTTCTAACACACACAAAAATATCATTTTTAGCCCAAAAACATAATCCATCATTTTCTCAAAAAATGATTTACACAAAAATATTTGTAGGACACTGTAGGTAGGAATCACAGGCAGGACTCTACCACCATCCCTACAGTTCCTTTCCACACAACACAAAAACCCATTAGAGCACTATAGGTAGGAATCACAGATGAGACTCTGCCACTATCCCTGCTTATCACCATCCTTACTGCGTGTACCGTAGGCGGGAATCGCAGGTGAGACTATACCACCATCCCTACGTGTACATCGTAGGCATGAATCGCAGGCGAGACTATACTACCATCTCTACAGTCTCTTTTCCTTTTTCCCACAGAAATTCAGTTTTCCAATGAACACATGAACATGAATGCAATTATACGGAAATCCAGTTTTCAATTTACAAACATGAATATGCGTGCACATGTAATGTATCAAACTAACAACAATATCCAATGACCAATCCAATCACAATAAAATCAAACTCACAAATACTCCGTCCTCAATCCATTTGACCCCATAACTCAGTCTGGCACAACCAACCAATCACAGTAATATTAAATGAGTCAGCACAAAAATATATTAAAATCTTAAAAGCTGTTTGAAAAAAATACTTATAGCACTATATAATAATTTTTGGAGGATCACGGGAGAGCTGGAAGCGCCAAAACAGCAACTCCACAGTATAAAAACTCTGTGGCTGAAATACACAGTATACCCAAATCTAAACGGGGTCAAACGAAGACTAGAAATTGATAGCGTAGGGCCTATGGGAGGTGGTGAAACTAGTGGAAGTGACCGTTGACCGTGGGTGGCGGTCGAAACGACGGTGAAAGGGCAAAAAGACCGAAACGGAGATGAGCTCATGGAGGTGGCTCCAGCGACGAATCGGAGCCGAAACTGGGTGTGTTAGGACGGGAAGGGGCCGGTGATGAAGTGATGAAAAAATTATGGCTAATGGTGGTTGGACGACAGCGGAAAGAGAGGAGGAAAGCCACGGCTTCGCACGGCTCTTAGAGGCTAGCGCTGGTGCGGGGTGATCTAAAATTGAAGGGCCTGGGTTGCCGGCGGCCGAGGAAGGCGATGGTGCCGGCGGTGAGGGCCACGGATGGCCGGTGACGGTGCTGAGTGGAAGTGGTCGGTTGCACGGGGAGAGAAAAAGAAACGGGAGAGAGAGAGATAGGCTACGCGGGAGAAAGGTCGAACGGGAAAAGGAGAAGAAAAAAAGACAAAAAAAAAAAAAAAAGAGAAAAAGAAAAGATGGAAGAAAATAGATGAGGTCCAACCCTCACATCTTGGGGTCACAAAAGTGATCCAACAAAAAAGATTTTAAAACCATAAACTAAATAAAATAATTCAAACTCAGTGAAATGCTCAATTAAAACAATAATAATTTTAAAACCCATAATCTAACTAATTTAAATTAAATATCAATTTAAATGCAAAACAATAATTAATATCAAGAAAATACATAAAATAAATAATTTTTACAACTTAAAATATTATAAAATAATAAAATAAAACTCCCATAATATTAAAAAAATATAACCAGTTTTCAAATTAATTAAAATAATCATTCAATAAAAATACACTAAATTATGGGGTGTTACAGTGGATCCTATGGCACATAAGACCATATTTAGTCGGACTAGAGCACAGTTTTTGATACGGGTGGCACGTGGAGATGCCATAGATTTGCCCCTCCTCATCTTTGACAGGATCCGTTATGAGGTGAGCATCGTCTCCACGGACAACCTTCCATACGGTATTCTGCTCGGTCGACTACTACTTGCTTAGGGAGTGCCAACCCTGCCTTTAGAGTTGGCCAAAGATCAGATGAGTGCCTTTGACATGACAACTTAATGACGTAGCATTGGATAGGTGAGGGAACGTTGGCCACCCCCTGTAGCGGATCTAGTTCCTCCGACGCAGTCCCAGCCCAGTGTGGGGAGTAGTGGTCAGCAGCCAATCAGTATGTCTGCGGGAGATGTGCGGCCTGCTTGGGTTGATGCAGTAATCTCGCAGCTGATTGCGCATATCGATCGTAAGATTGATGAACGGCTCAGGCCTCTAGAGGCATCTGTCGCCGAGATGTCACACTGTATACATATTCTCAACGATAAGGTTGATACTTTGAATGAGGAGGTATGGGCCGCTACGACTTTCTCAGACGGCAATATTATCTGAGTGTTGTTTACATACTTTTATCATATTTTATGTATTTTATTTTTAATATTTGTAAGGAACAATATTATTTAATATATCTATGGTTTTTTAATTACAATTCTCAATCTTCTTTAATGTTATATTTTTCAACTTCAATACTAAATCACTACACTTCAAATATACATAAACATAAATATATATTTAAATATGTATATATAAATATATACATATTTATATTTATATATATAAACATAAATATTTAAAATATATATAAATATATAATTATATTTTACAAATTGTGTATATATAAATGTATACAAGTCAATTTTTTAGACTTATATCCAAATTACGCAATATAAAAACCACATAAATTTAAAATTAGAACATATTTAATTTAAATTTATAAATAACGTTCGGACGTTAATTACTAAGGTTCAAACGATAGCGCCAAAAAATTTCATGTTCACACGTACGTAGCCGCATGTCCGAACGTATATGTGACGTTCGAACGTAATTTTCTCATTCGTTGGAACGTAAAAAAAATCTCATCCTTCTTTAGTGACGGTTTTCAAAAACCGTCACAGAAAATACTTTTTAGTGACGATTTAGGGACTGTCACAAATTTTCAACTGTCACTAAAAACCAAATGTGTTGTAGTGTCTTTAATGTGCACCATAAGCTAATAATAGGATTCAATGTGAATTTCNGTCACCCTAGCAATGATCTACGTTTTCTTGGTTTCAAACCACAAAATTATATAAGGGACTAGCTCGACCGTCCATTTCTTAATTCATCATGTATATATAACTAGTCTATTTTGGAGAATTTGTTGGGTTGTGTCCATTGCGTTGGTACTTAATTATTATTTTCCGTTTGTCCATGACAAAAAAAAAAAAAAAAAATTACAAATTTGAATTACTTCAAGTATAAGCAGCTAAAGATCACTAAGGTGCCGTTTATATAGTGAGTTGAGATGAGATAGGTTAAACTGAAAGTTGAATAAAATATTATAAAAATATTAGTTTTTAATACTATTATTATTTTAGAATTTAAAAAAGTATAATTGTTTATTATATTTTATATAGAAATTTAAAAAATTATAATGATTAGATTAGATAAGTTGAGATTAGTCTTGTATCCAAACATGGCCATTTACGTCGTTTTGGAAAGGATAAAGCTGAGAATTGGACATGACCAACCAATAAAAAAAAAGAAAAAGAAAAAGAAATCATAAGCAATAAAAAAAATGAAAAATTGGATCTATTATCCAATGGATCTCAAAAAGTATTTTGTTTTCGCTCGACCTATAATCATATGAGAAATAGTAAATTTTGTAACATTTTTCTCTCAAGATTTGTAATTATATGAATAGAATAATCTAGAACTTAGAGTTATTAATTATATCATCTATGAAAATGACAAACTCATTGGCGGAAAGTTTATGGCACAAAGTAGTTGGAACTTCATTTTTATCATTAATGTTGTAATGGGACCAAGACTACTAGTCTCTATGATTCTATTTCCTTGGTCAAAGTTATGATCACAATGTCTGCTAAATCTTCATAAGGGGAAGGACCCTCCTCTTTTATTGATCTATTAATATAATCAACGTGCAGCTTGAAAACACAAAACCAAACAAAACAAACCATTATTATTAATGTCGTTTTAATATTTTCTTCGTCACGGGTGCATGACCTCGATCGTATAAAACTGCTGGTATAGTAGTTGGGACTACTTAATTATTACGTACATTAATATTAATGTCGTTTTAATAAGGCAATGTCACAACAAACACATTGTTGTACGTTTCAGCAATTGCATGGAACTTGGGTTATCGTGAATTCCGTTCACAGAAACCTTATCTTCTACTTATAAGCTCCAAAACTGAATTCAAACTGCCATCGCAATCCAATTTGAAGGAAATTAAGATCAAAGAGATCATTTTCAGAGGGAAAAGATGATTTGTTTGAACATGCAGAAGCAAAGCTTATTAAACAATCTTTCATGCATGCTTCCGTAATTAATTCATGTTGTGTATCGTAGATATTTCCATGGAGACTGTTCACCTTAGAGCTTAAAAGATCAGACATATTTAGTAAGCTTAGAAAACTATAAAGAATTTATCTTTTTTAGAAGTGCTACGTACACCAACAAAGAAATCTCATATCAAAAGTAAACCCACAAAATATGATTTCATATAATACGTTAGATCCACTTTACAATAAAAATAATTTTATAATCTAACATATCACTTTCAATTATGACAATTTGTGGGTTTACTTTTATAAGATTTCTTTCTTTAAGAACATTGGCATTGGCTTAGCTAAGTGTCAGTGAAATCTAAATTTTAGCTTTTTTGAGTTAAAATTCTTGTATTGGACTAACCAAATGTATATTTGTAGAAGAGTTATAGTAATTTAGAATCCTAGTCATATTTGGAGAGTCGCTGTAGAAGGACCAAATCAATATTTTATGATCTTTCCATCTAGCTACCTCTCTCTTTCCCTTGCTCTTCTCTCTATCTCTCTCTCCGCTTCCATCCAGTTTTTCTCTTTAAGTACGTTTCACCTCAACTCAAGCATTGTTTCCTCCAGGCTTTATTGTAATTTGGTGTTCGCAAAACCGGTATTGCGTACAATGTGGATTAAATATTAAATTTTAATATTAATTCAAAATATTAAATATTAAATATAAGTATATTTACAAAATATTATTTTTTTAAAAAAATATTATTAAAATATATAATATTATATTATTATTTTAACTTTAAGATAGTTAATCTAATTTAGATTAATCTGTCTAAAAATTTTGGCTATTGCCAAAACCTCAATTCTAATAAAAATTTGGACTTGCGTACCCATTACCAATGCGCTTTAGGGGACCAAAAAAGTAAATAACCCACCGAAAACATGTTCACGTAGTACTTCCCTTTCACACACACCTCAACAATTTTTCACAAGTTTGTTATAAATTTGACTGCACATCTGGAATTGAACTAGATCGACAAACTTAATTTGGCATCTTTGGAGAGCTTAATTGACCAGTTCTTAAAAAAAAAAAAAAAAGAAAGAAAGGAAAAGCTATTTTAAAGGAAGCTAGGAAAGCAATTGGTGGGTGGCTGCCATTCAAATGGTCTCAGTATCCATGCATGATATATGCTTCCAACATCGATGTGGAAAAGGTTATTAATCCTCGAAATAGATTGAAGAGTTGCTAAGCTATTTCGTCCAGACCAAGACTTTTCCTTTCCACTGATCTTTTAAAAAATGACTAGCGGTGGCCGGGGGATCAGTAGCAATTGCAGCAACTATATATATATATATATATACACACACACACATAGCTATTCCAGATTCATAAAAATCAATATTCAATGCCGTGATTCATGACCAAAATTATCAGAATTAACATTCCCGTTGATGCATGCAAAGAAGACCCTATTTTTGTAATTATGCGGTGATCATGATCAAGATGATCAATGAGTCCAATATTCATTATTCTATATATAGGAGTACAGGAATATATATATTTATATATTTATATGAATATACATGATAGGAACTAGTAATGGATAAACAGATTGATCTAACTGCATGTGATCACAACAGCTAAGCCAATAATTTTCAACGAGAGAAGTTGACATCACACGGTAAAAAGAAAAAGAAAAAGAAAAAAAACTGGTACGCGAACCTTATTTTCTACTTCCTTGTATATTGAACCAACCCAATCACGAGGCATAGCTCACAACTTCTGCACCAAGAGGTCTACTCCATGTTCAGGCTCGATCACCAACGCAATAGCAGGTGCATGGCTGTACTTTGGGGAGAGGGAGAAGGAGAAGTTTGACACAAGTAATGCTATCAGTATCTTGAGTTCGACCATGGCCAAGTTCTGTCCAAGACACACGCGGGGTCCAACTCCAAATGGCATGTACAAGTGTGGAAGACTGCAAGCACCTGTAATTCCATTTGCAAATCTTTCTGGGTTGAACTTGTAGGCGTCCGGTCCCCATATTTCTGGATCTGTATGCGATGTCAGCACCAGGGTCCAAAGGTTGACACCCTTTGGAATATCAATGTCTCCGAATTTCATGTCCTTCAAGGCCTCCCTAGACACCACAGGAACAGGTGGATACAGACGCAACGATTCATGAATCACCATCGTTAGCTGCAGAAGGATGCAGATTCAATTGCATGTGTTTAGAAATTAATGCATGATCTTTACTCTCTATGCTTATACATTTAGATAGGGTCCGGGCACACATTAATAATAAAATGGTTTAATTAGGATACCTGTTTCATCTTACGAAGCATATCAGCATCAGGGTTACCACCTCGGCAGATGTCGAGAACCTCAGCACGGACACGGTCTTGCCATTCTTGATTTGAAGCTAAAAGCATGAGGCACCATGTGGCAGAAACTGCAGTGGTCTCGTACCCAGCCAAGTATATGTTCTTGCAGTTGTCAACAATGAATCTGTCAGTAGAATCTTTGCTCATGTTCTTAGCTCCCTCCAGGACCATCTGCAGTAAATCCTTCTCATGCGAGGCTCTCTCCCTCTCCTTTACTACCTGCAGTATCAAACTGCGGACTTCCTTTTCTAACTCCCATGCTTCCCTATTGCTTTTCGTGGGAAGGTACCTGATAACATTTACATACATACAGTGAAATCATGAGTCAATATTTCAGGATAAAACTAGAGGAAGGCCTTTTATATCGTTTAGTTATGTAATTGAACGAAATATTGTAGTTAAGCTAGGACATTGATCTTGGTTACTAATTTCAAGGAAGAATGTGCAGAGTACCTCATCCCAGGTATCCCAGTATATAAAACTTTCTTGGAAAGGGCCTCCTGCAGAACTCGTAGTTTTAGGAAAATCTTTTCCCCTTGGACATAGTTGCTGCCAAAACAGGCTCTTGAGATCACATCACCAGAGAAACTTCTAAGGTACTCGTCAATGTGTATGTCTGCGGTTCCACCCTCAGTCTCGATCCTACTCTTCCATGAGTTTAGCAGAGTGATGGTAGACTCGGTAATTAAGTTAATCATTCCCTACATGGGTTTTAAGATCATCAAATATTGTACGTAAATCAACCTAGCTTGGATTTGTTGGCTAAAATAATCTGTATACCTTAACTTTCTCCATGTACAATTCGGGAGCAAGAACTTTCCTCTGATGGGCCCAGATAGCCCCATTTGAAGTGAGAATTCCCTGACCAAGTAAAACACCACGGTCTTTTTGCTGATACGATGGCTTCCCCAAGTCCAAGGATGTGCATGTGGTTATCTCTCTCACGATATCTGGTTTGTTTATGAATAATATTTGTGTGTTGCCGAGAGAAAACACAAATACATTTCCTGTTGAGATTAAACACACAGAAAATAATTAAGAGAGCTTAATTTAGACGTTATAACAAAGTCGACGATCTTTCTGTCCCAAGCAAGAATATTTTAGTTTTGAGTTTGAACGTACCATATGTTTTCCTCCATTGCTCGAAGAAGGGAAAGAGGAGAGAAGCACAATTGTGGGAAACGGGGCTTTCACCGGCTGGAGCGACGTTAACTGAGGTGGATCTGGCCTTCTTTATCTCCCTGATATTTCCGAGTAGCAAAGTCGGCGGTGGTCCGGTGATACCTTGCTTCCTCAGCGCAGATCGAAGCCTCTCTGGCTTCACCACCAGCTCATTATACAGGCGTACCAACAGTCCGGTGAAACCAAGCAATGCAAGGGAAACGAATATCTTTGCTGGATCAAACTGGAGCGCCTCCATGGCCGGAATTTTCTTTTGTCTTCCACCGTTCTCTCTCTTAATGACTTGGTTTGTTCACCTTATAGCTCAAAACGGGCATATATATAGTGTGCTTGGCAGGACAATTCGGTCATAACATGAACAATCAATCTATTTGTCGAGTAATTATTAGTACTTCCTTCACATTTTATTTATTTGGTATAATTTGATTTAAAAATAAATTTAAATATTTAAATATTACAAATCAAATCGATGATGTGCTGTGAAAATCTTCCATGAGACAACATATCATTAAAAAATAGTATTTATATAAGTAATTCTAATAGCATGTCATCTTTTAATAATTGAATGGAAAAACTAGTTTTTCCATACTCTCATAGTAATTAATAAGTCTAATAAATTTTCATATTTGTAAGCTAATTTATTAACATACTAAACACAACGCTTATGTGAAAGCCTAACACATCAACTTACATAAAATCATAGATTCACTTGACAGTACTACTGATGGATTTGTATTTTTTAAGGTGAAATGGTAATTATAGATTCACAACTAAATACAAATAATTAGTATATAAATTATGTGACCTTATTAAAATTTATAATCTTGACTTTATATAATTTCTTTTTATTTACAATAAAATCATAAATAGTTCATGTTAGTTTTAGATTTGAGTAATGCTACTTGCAAGTTTCGTTTGTGTTAATGCACTATTGTATAAAATCAATGTTCGAGTTCAAAACTTCTGTTCCGATACCATATAAAATTATCACTTAGATAAAAATCTTAGTTGTCTGATCAACATTCTATCAGCCGTTAGCTGATATCTCGTATCTCTATATAATCTTCTATATCATCACTGAAATATTTTGATGTGTCAAAATATAGATTTATAAATACAAATTTTCTCTTAAGGAATCATTTAATTATAAATTAGTACCAAAATGTCGGCCAACCCCCTAACTAGAAAGTTATTAAAAAAGTGGTCCACCTTGGACTACGTTTTCTGTTAGCTCCATGATACGGTCACAAACCACCCTAGCTGTCGGTATCAGCCTCAGCTGATTAGTTATATATTGTTCTAGATGTTTGATTAATAAACCTAGACTCATGGTCACCGCGTGGGTTTGAAAAAATATTAGGAATTCCGAAATTTCCCATAATATAAATATAATTTAAATATTCCGATCATTTCACTCCGTTTACAGGACATTAATTAAAAAGAAGTAGAATAATGACATGGAAAACTGACCAATGTGATGGTATTATTTTATTAAAATAATATAACATAGACCAATGCAATGGTGCTATATATAGCAATATTACAAATACTAAAACCTTTTATTTAGAAATATTGTGAGCATATGATCATTAAAATGGGTAGAAACTTGTCACAATAATACAAACTTTCCGACTAAACTTTAGGGCCTATAGATAGATATAGAAAGTGAGTTTCATAATATTAATTAAGTATTTAATAGTATTTGAGAAATTTACTCTAACAGTTAAAAATGTTGTAAAACTTAATTTATGTCTGTCTTTCTCTCACTTTAAATTCTGATTTTCTGTCCTCGATCGATCTCAGTTTAAATTTTGAGTTTGAATATGAGAAAAGCTTGTTTGGATACTTAAAATATCAGAATACTTGTAAATAATAATAAAATAGTTTGAGTTAAATTGTTTTATGAGATTTTAGAAAATGAGAGAAAAAAAATAAAAATATTATAATATTTTTAATATTATTTTTATTTTGAAATTTGAGAAAATTATATTATTTTTTGTGTTTTGTTTGGGAGTTTAGAAAAGTTATAATGATTAGATAAAAAAGTTAAATATCTCAAATTGAAAATTTTCTATGTTTGAATAATATTTAGAAAACAAATATAATATCGATATGAGAATACTTGAAAACAATTTAGTATCCAATTAAGAGAGAGGGAAAAAAAAAACATATATACAAATTCTCATGACTTGTTTGGTTCCCCCGATAATTTAGGACCTAAGTGACAGTCCGGACTCCGGCCGGCAAGGCCATGACACGCGAACAGCAAGCTGCTAGCTGCAGGCATCACAAAGTTTTATAGTTTAATTAATGGAGGTTAAAGAGAAGAAATTAAGAATGGGTGCATCATGCATGCGTGGGTGAGAGGTTTTATCTAACAAATAATATTAAAGGGACGTCCAAAGTCAGGGGGCCGATTGAATATTTGAACAATGAAAATGCACCAAGATCGATCTGATCGACTTCTGTTGATCACCAATGAGCTCATTGTAATAGACGTTTTAAATTCTCAAACAAAAAATAAATAAGTACTTTAACGTAAAAAATGTCTGCAGCTACAATTAATTAAACATCAATATCTATCTCGTGATCTATAAAAAGATCCACCCTAGCTATTTAAAAATGTGCACCAAAAATATTATAAAAAAAGAAGTAATTAAGAACTCAACATGCAATATGCATGGTGAGTCAACATTAATATGAATATATTGTACTGGGTCGAACCTTCATGATTCATCATTAATCAAAGTCACTACAAGAACCTTCATGATTCACATCGGTAAGAAACAGATAAACTCTCAAACTAATAGCGTGCTAGCAAAACAAGCGCATCCAAATATAATTTAAATATTCCGATCATTTCACTCCGTTTACAGGACATTAAAAAAAAAAAAAGTAGAATAATGACATGGAAAACTGACCAATGTGATGGTATTATTTTATTAAAATAATATATTAATTATTTTGACATAGACCAATGCAATGGTGCTTATATATATTGCATTACAAATACTAAAACCTTTTATTTAGAAATTTTGTAAGCATGTCATGATTAACATGGGTAGAAACTAATTGTCACAACGTACACATGCAAACTTGTCACAAGTTTCCGTCTAAACTTTAGGGCCTATGGATAGATATAGAAAGTGGGCTTGACAATTTTTATAAAGTATTTAATAGTATTTGAGAAATTTACTCTAAAAGTTATAAATGTTGTAAAACTTAATTTATGTCTGGCTTTGTCTCACTTTAAATTCTGTACTTTTTCTGTCCTCGATCTCAGTTTAAAGTATGAGTTTGAATAGAAACTAATAGCTAGTTTGAATACTTATAATATTTCATAATATTTGTTAATAGTAATAAAATATTTTGAGTTAAAATATTTTATGAGATTTTAAAAAATGGAAGAAAAAAAAAGTTAATAAAAATATTTTAATATTATTTTTATTTTAAAATTTGAAAAAAATTATATTATTTTTTGTGTTTTGTTTTAGAGTTTAAAAAAGTTGTAAGACAAATTAAAAGTTGAAGATCTAAAATTGAAAATGTTTTATGTTTAAGTGATATTTAGGAAATGAATATTTAAAAATATATGACAATACTTGAAAAGATTTTAGTATCCAATAACAGAAGGGGGGAAAAAAACATACAAATCATGACTTGTTTGGTTCCCACGATAATTTAGGACCCAATTAGTGACAGTCCCGGCAAGACCAAGACACACGAACAGCAGGCTGCTGCAGGCATCACGAAATTATATAGTTTAATTAATGGAGGTTAAAGACTAGAAGAAATTAAGAATGGGTGGATGCATGGGTGAGAGGTTGTATCTAACAAATAATATTAAAGGGACCAAAGCCAGGGGAATTGAATATTTGAACAATGAAAATGCACCAAGTTTATCTTCATCATTATTTTTCTGACTTCGATCTGTTGATCATCACCAATGAGCTCTTTGTAATAGACGTTTTAAATTCTCAAACAAAAAATAAATAAGTTTAACGTACGTACGCCATCATTTATCTAACATTTTTTTTATTCATTTTAAGGTCAAAAATGTCAGCAGCTACAATTAATTAAACATCATCTATCTCGTGATCTATAAAAAGATCCACCCTAGCTAATTAAAAATGTGCACCAAAAATATTAGAAAAAAAGAAGTAATTAAGAACTCAACATGCAATATGCATGGTGAGACATTCATATGAATATATTGTATTGGGTTGAACCTTCATGATTCATCATTAATCAAAGTCACTATAAGAAATACGGATTTTAACCAAGAACAAGTTTTGTGGCAAAAAGCAGACTTTTTGTGAGAAAAAGCTTATTCCCACAAAATTTTGTCATAGGAAGCTCGTGGGATAAAATTCACCGGAAAAAGTATTATAACCCACGAAAGGTTTAAATTGTGGCTAATACGTATCTTTTTCCACGACACTTCTCGCGGCAAGAGCCAATGAAGTTCATCGCAAAAGCACATTCATTTTTGTTTATGCTCGTGGGAATAGGAGCAATTATAACGAGAGGTATTGGTGGGTATTAGTATTATCCACTAGAACATTTGGTGGAAAAAGCTTCTTCTGACAAAAAAAAAACAGTATTTGCCACGAGAACATTTGGTGGACAAAGTTTCTTCCGGCAAAAAGTATTTGCCACGAGTTGTTTACGCGGCAAATACTAAAAGAATTCAGAAAAAAAAAATTGTAAAAGCAAAAAAAGATGAGAATGACCCAAAAATGATCATAAAAAATTGTCTAACATAAGCTAAAAAATTATATACAAACCTTGGAGATTCAAATTGGCACTGATAACAATTTCAAAAAAAATTGTGCTAACATGTTTTAAAGAATTGGAAACTGACCAAACTAACCAAACTCTTCTTACCTACATGCATGCCTGTTCTTCTTGCTTTTTCAGATTTTTTTTTTTTTTTTTGAAAAGGCAAGTTAATGATACTAAGACAAAATACTCAAAAGAAACAGTCTAATACCAGAAAAAAAAATGAACTTTTGGTACTTTTCCCCCTTTCAAGTTTTGGATGATCACTGCCATTTGGAATGAAATATCAGTCTACCAAAACTTGTTCAATAATGGACAACATTATTTACATTATTTATTCTAAAGATGGAGTACATAATTTGTCACAATAGAAGAACATAATATGATAGCAATGATTTCTTACCTATCTAAATGCAGCCAAACAAACACAACATTCAACTTGTATATGATAAATAAAATTAACACTAGCACTTTCCATCTATCAACTTATAAGTTCCTTCGCCTAGCCACATTCTTGTCACAACAGCGTCTCCGACCAGTTAAGTTCCAATCAAGTCAAAACTTAATATTGACCATGGTTTCCTAGTGGGTGTCCCAACAGACTTCAAGATGAGGCCTCAAGAGTTCTAGCAAAATGAGTGAAGGGTGTAGGTGAATTTGCAATTGCTACTAATGTTAGAGCATTCTCTACTAGTACAAATTGCACATTACTTTTTTATGCTCAGAAATTACATGTGGTAAAATACAACTCTGCCCTAAACTCTGCTCACCAAGGACTTAGTTTACATATTTAAATGCAAAAAGAAATAATTCCAATTCCTTTTTGACATCCAAAAATACGGTTAGTACTCTATCTAATCAAATGGTTGTAACTATTTGTCTTACCTCATCCTCGTCTTGTGTTTCCACCTCAAGGTCAGATGATGGGAAGCCCACACAAAGCAGTGCATACCCCTGCATTATAGAGGAAACAAACATAGACAGAGGGATTACATAGATCATACCCCTAGGGAAACAAACAAACATAGCAGTGCATACCCCTGCATTGCAGTGATGGAGGGGGAGCGGAACCCAAAATGGGTGGTGAAGGCCGTGACACACGTATGAGAGGGAGTGAGAGGTATACACAGATCTGAGAGGATAGGGGACTCGGGATGGCCATGGGGGAGCAGGACTTGCCGGTGGATGGCTAGTAGCCTCGAGGAGGTGGTGCGGTAGCAGTTGGTGGCATATTTGGGCCGTGCAATGGCATAGAACATGTGTAGGGAGGGGGCTCGATTCAGTGAGGAGGAGAGGGAGGGAGGCGTGCTGGAAGGCATATCGGAGGTGGGGGTGGTTCGGCAAGGTGGTGGTGGTGGTCTGCGATGGTGGGAGGCTGAGGCAACGTTGGGCTGAACAAGATAGTAGATCGGGTGAGGGAGGGGCTATTTCGGGATGGAGGGAAGAGGCCGGCGACGTGGGGGCTGGGGGAGGCTGACGCCGATGACTGCATGGCTGCACTGCTGCGGCGCTACTGTGGCCGAAGGAGAAGAGAGGAAACAGGAGAGGGGGCTGTCAGCTGAAAGAGAGGGAAGGAGGGGAGAGAGAGAGAGAGAAATGAGAAATGAGAGGGAAAAGAGAAAAAGGGGTTTATAACAAAGATTTTAAACTTTTTTGTGCAGAGTACTAATCGCCATAACAAAAGACAATATAGCTGCGACAACCAAATACTCCATAATGTCATAATTAATTCAGGTAATTCTATTTGCGGTGACAAAATATCATCGCAAAAAGTCGTCAATTTCGTTGCAAAAAACTTATAACCCATGGAAACATCACATTTCTGACCAAACTATTGGTAGCGATAAAAATTCGCCACAATAAATCATATTTCGCCGCAAAAACTTCTTTTCCCCACAAACATTTACTTGCTGACAATATTTCATGGGAATAGGCTTGTTTTATTTCCCACAAATGGTTTTCGTGTCATTTGGTAATTATTTGCCACGACGGTGCATCTTGGAAAAAGAATTCATGGCAAAATGCCATAATTCTTATAGTGAGTACACGATAATTACTCTCTATCGTGTCAAAGTAACTTTTAATCGTATCAATTATGGCATAAAAAACTACTAAGAATAATCAACTATATCGATAGTTGAAGCATAGCATTGCTTTCAACAAATCGTGAACTATAATCAGTACTGCTGAGTTAATTTTTATTTACCATAACGCAAATATGATCAGGATCCACATGAAGCATGCATGCATGTATTAGATATATATGTTCATGATCAGTAATATTATTGTAGATAAATATTTAATTACAAATAGATCATTTTTTAAATATAAACTTACAAATTAACGTATTGGTATTGTGAAATTGTGCAGAATTGTAAAAGAAAAACAGAGGATTAATGTAGAGAAGTATTCTGGATTGAAAAATTCTCATTTACTTCGATGCTTAACTTTGTACAAAGTGATTCTATTTATACAATTGAAATTGATCAATAATATTACTCAACTACTGACATCTGGCATAACTAACTTAACTGTCAAATAACAGATAAAGCCTTCTGTTTGGTTGCTTGAGACTTTAACTCTAATTCATCTATCACATTTTGGATATTCCAACACCCCCCCTCAAGATGAGAATGAATATTTATCATTCCCATCTTGCTAACAAGATGATGAAAGTTGAGACACTTGAGAGGTTTGGTTAGTATATCTGCCAATTGGTGCTTTGAAGGAATGTGGATGATTTTTATCAAACCCTCTTGCAATTTCTCTCGAACCAGATGACAATCTAGCTGTATATGTTTTGTTCTTTCATGTTGTACTGGGTTGGAAGCAATTTCTGAAGCAGGTTTGCTATTGGTGTATAGCAATGCAGCTTGAGGATGCTTTACTTTCAAATCAGCCAACAAATAAACCAACCATTGAAGCTCACAGGTTGTAGTAGCTAAAGCTCTATATTCAACTTCTGCCGAGGACCTACTTATAGTGGGTTGCTTCTTTGACTTCCAAGATACAAGAGAATCTCCTATGAAAACTGTAAAACCAGTTACACATCTTCTAGTGTCAATGCATCCACCCCAATCACTATCGAAATATGCCTTTAAATGCAAATCAGATGAAGCTTTTAGGAATAAGCCTTGACCTGGTGTTGCCTTAATGTATCGAAGAACTTTCTCTGCAGCTTGTAAGTGCGTATGAGGATTAGACATGAACTGGCTGAGAGCTTACACTGAATATGCTAAGTCTGGTCTTGTGATTGTTAGATAAAGAAGTCTGCCAACAAGTCTTCTATAGGATGCAGGATCAAATAATAAAGGACTTGGATCATTGGCAGTGAGTTTTAGATTTGATTCCATAGGGAAGCCAACTGGTTTAGAGTCAGAGAAACCACTGTCTTCTAACATATCTAGAGCATACTTCCATTAGCATAAGGCAATACCTTTGGCTGATCTGGCTACTTCAATGCATAAAAAATATTTTAGTTCACCCAAATCTTTTATAGTAAAAGATTCATGAAGAAACTTTTTCACAGTAGTTATTTCTTCAAGATCATTGGAGGCTATTATAACATCATCAACATAGATTAGTAAAGCCATAAAACTAGTTGATGTTTGTTTGATAAAAAGGCTTGAATCTGACTTTGCTTGACTGAAACCAAAGTGTAGTAAAGATGAGGACAGCTTTGAGAACCACTGTCTTGAAGTTTGTTTCAGACCATACAAACTCTTTTTGAGTTTACAAACCCAAGGGTCATTTGGAGTTGAAAATCCTGGTGGCAATTGCATATAAACCTCCTCATTTAAGTCTTCATGCAAGAATGTATTATTTACATCAAGTTGATGTAAATGTCATTGTTTAATTGCTGCAATAGCAAGAAGAACTCTAACTGTTGTCATATTTGCAACAGGAGAATATGTGTCAAAAAAATTAAGTCCCTCTTGTTGAGTGTAGCCCTTGGCTGCTAGTCTAGCTTTGTACCTTTCAAGACTTCCATCTGCCTTAAATTTCACTCGATATACCCACTTACAACCTATAGCAGTTTTGTTTGGAGACAAAATTGCAAGATCCAAGTTTTATTATGTTCAAGAGCTTTAATTTCATCAGTCATGGCAGTTTGCCAATGAAGAATTGAGCTCGCTTGTTTGTAAGTTTTGAGTTCAAAAGTGGATGCAATAGCAGAAATAAAAGCTTTATGTTTAGATGACAATCTGGAATTAGATAAGAAGGAGAATATAGAATGGGGCTTACCAGATAAGGAGCAGCTTGAAGGTGCTTGAGTTGCTGAAGAAATCTTAGTCATATTACCACAATAGTAATTCTGCAAGTATTTAGGTAAATGCTTAGTTCTTTCAGACCTTCTAAGACTATTAGTATCATTGTTTACAGGGATTGGATTCTTAGAAATTGAAATTTCAGGAACAGAAGTTGGGGAAGTTGAATTTGTAGGAACAGAAGGTATAGCAACTGGTTTGTCTGGAATGCAGGATATTGGATCATATATTTGGAGAAAATCTGGAAAAACAAAAGGTATATGAATTCTATCTGGAATAGAGGAAAATGTAGACTCATAAAAAACTACATTTCGAGATACAAAAGTTTTGAGAGTTGTTAAGTCAAGTACTTTGTATCCTTTTATGTTTGGTGGATAACCAAGAAAAATACATTTTGTGGCTCTTGGTTGGAATTTTCCTCGGTTGCTTGTGATTGTACTAGCAAAACATAAACAACCAAAGACTTTGAAATAGTTGTAGTTTGGTGGTTTTTGAAATAAAAGATAGTATGGTGTTTGATTATTTGGAATGGATGATGGAGTACGATTTAGCAGATGTATGGCTGTTAATACACAACCTGTCCAGTAGGATAAAGGTAGTTTTGACTGAAACATGAGAGATCTAGCTACATTCAATAGGTGTTGATGTTTTCTTTCAACCCTTCCATTCTGTTCAGGTTTTTCAAGACATGATAATTGATGAATAATGCCATGCTCTTGATAAAAAGCATGCATATTAAACTCTTGGCCATTATCTGATCTAAGAGTTTAAATTTTAGTGTTGAAATGAGTATGAACATAAGCAAGAAAGTTGGTAAGAATAGCTCGAGTTTCTGTTTTGGTTTTCATAAAGAATAACCAGGTGAATCTGGTGTAATCATCAACAATGGTAAGAAAGAATCTATAACCAGAATATGAAGGAATAGAAAAGGGTCCCCAAATATCGATGTGCACCAATTGAAAAGCTTTATTTGATTGACTGCTTGATACAGGAAAGGGTAACTTTTTCTGCTTAGCTAATGGGCAAATCTCACAGACATTATTGTGAGTAGCCTCAAAAGAATAAAAAAATGCTTATGAGCTATATTTTTGTAGTTGGAATATGGCCTAAACGAAAATGCCATAGATAAGAATTAACAGTACAAGATTCAACTAAAGAACTAGAAGGTAAACCAATTGAACTAGGGAGCATTTCATTATTTGCTTGAGCAGATGGTTTTTGAAGATGGTATAGACCAGATTGAACTTCAGCAAGCCCAATCATCCTCCATTTGCTGAGGTCCTGCAACATACATTTGGATTGAAGAAAAAATAATCTAATTGAATTATCATTAGTTAATCTTGATGCAGAAACAAGATTGATGTTGAAAGATGGAACATAAAGAGCACTATGTAAAGTGATATCAGGAGAAAATTTAACAGATCAAGTGAAGATAATTGGAATTGTTTGGCCATTAGGTAAATGAACCTTGGAAGGTGTTTTAGGTAAAACAATTGAATCGAAAAGAAGAGGAGAGTAGATCATATGATCTGTTGCTCCTGTATCAAGAATCCAAGTAAATTGATTCTTTGATATAGAAACTGTATTACAAGAAAAGGAATTACCTGAAGTGAATGCAACATTAGCAATTGCAGTAGAATTTATGTTTGAGCTGGAAAGGCTATTGGCAAGAGTGAACAGATTTTGTATTTTCTCTTGAGAGAAAAGTGTGTTAGGATTACTTGAATTTTGCTTCAAAGCAGTAGTATTATTTGCAGTAGGCAATATTTGAAAATTCGTGGCTGCAGTTGGTGTGGAATTGAATTTTTTTCCTCTTGGGCCTTTCCATTCAGGAGGATATCCAATTAGCTGAAAACATTTATCAACAAGGTGACCCGAATAACCACAATGAGAGCAGATTGCATTAGATTTTCCTTTTTGCTTTGTGAATCGATTTGTTGAAACTGTTCTTGTTGATTGTTCAGCAACCATTGCTTGTGAATCAATGGAGATGCCAATTGCATTAGTCAAGGATCTTTGACTCTCTTCTTGTAAAAGTAGAGAAAAAACTCTGCTCATAGATGGTAAAGGAGAATGAAGCAACAATTGACTCCTGACTGCAGAATAAGAATCATGAAGGCCCACAAGAAACTTCATTACATAATCTGATTGCTGTCGATCTGTCAGATTCTTCAAAATGCTACATGAACAACTATTAAGATTCCCACATCTGCAACTAGGAATTGGTCGGTAATTGAAGTATTCATCCCATAAAGCCTTGAATTCCCTGAAATATTCAGTGACAAATTTCGAGTTTTGAGAAATAGAGCTTAAAGATTTTTTCAAAAAGAAAACTCTTGGTCCATCACTTCGAAGATACCTAATTCTCAACTCTTCCCAGATATCAAAAGCATTTGTAAAATAAAGAAAACTACCACGGATTTCTTTGACAATTGAATTCATTAGCCAAGAAAAAACAAGATTGTTGGCTCTTAGCCAAGCAACACGAATATAAGGATCATTCGTGATAGGTTGAACCAAAGATCCATCAACAAAGGCAATTTTATTTTTCAATGTTAGAGCAATTGACATAGATCTACTCCATGCAATGTAATTCTCACCAGTGAATATCTCAGAAACGAGAAATGCACCAGGATTATCAGACGGATGCAAGTAGTAACAGCTGGATGAATCATCAGAAAGATTCGGTGTAGAAGCATTTGACGAAGGAGTGTGTGCCATAGAAGCATTCTCCTCAAGATTGTCAGACATTGTAAAGCAAGAAAGATCAAGAAAGTAGTGGAAAAGTGTTTATTCTCGATGATACCATGTGAAATTGTACATAATTGTAAAAGAAAAACAGAGGAATGTAGAGAAGTATTCTGGATTGAAAAATTCTCATTTACTTCGATGCTTAACTTTGTACAAAGTGATTCTATTTATACAATTGAAACTGATCAATAATACTAATCAACTACTGACATCTGACATAACTACTTAACTGTCAAATAACAGATAAAGCCTTCTGTTTGGCTACTTGAGACTTTATCTCTAATTCATCTATCACATTTTGGATATTCCAATAGGTATCACAAGAAGTATGTCAATATTACATTAACAATACTAGTTTTAATCCAATATTGCTGCCCTATTTATTCCTTTAAAATATGAAATTTTACTCATAGATTCATGGGGTATGACCATTTTATGAAAGAATGGTCCTTAGGGTTGAATTTTTTTCTTAAAAGGCCTTCACGAAATACTCATATATCATAATGATATCTCCATTTAGATTTCATTAACTCGTTAATATTGAAAAATTAAAGATGTAGCACTTACTCATCACATCATGACTAATCATGAACCGGCATGTGTCACACACTACAAGAGAAATTCCAAAAAACCCCATTTTCATCTCAAAAAACTTGTCTCTAAGTTTACTCAAAAAACCCGTCTCAAAAGGTTAAAAAAGTACTTTTAGGGACGAAATTGGGCGGAACCAGTCGTAGGCATTCGAACATGAAACGGTGTGAATGGTACAGAAACTTGATTCGAACGACCAAATAGATTCGATCATGTTCGAACAAATAGAGTGTTCAAACATACTGGGTTTGGTCGAACAGAAAAATAGTTGTTCGAACACAATTAATATGAATGATTGCTGCTAGTTGAATATAACATGACTGCTCGAATGAGAGTTCGTTCAAATGCTAGGTTTTGCGGTTCGAACGGGCTGAATTTTTCTCAGGTTGTTTGAATGGTTTTGTTTTCCGGTTCGAACGCAAGGTAAAAATCTCTTGCAAGTTTATAAAAAGCAATTTACCATTTGAATTGGGTATTTTCCGTTGGAATGGTACTCATGATACGTAATTGATTTTAATTAAAAATACAATACTAATATTAAATAATGTAATTTAAACATCACATTTGTTCAAATGTTCTAGGATAGAATAATAAAAAGATAATTAAACAAAATTAAGTTCTAGGATTGTAGTGGTGGCATAGAGTTTTCGGACATCATTGATTGCCGCTGGTCAAACATTTTTTGGGATTGAATCTCTAACTTCTTCTGCATGTTTGCTTCTAATCTTGCCTCTAAATCTGTTTTTTGATCTAATCGGGTCAGCAACTCTTTTTTCTTGGACCTCAAATGTGCTAACTTAAGCCTTGCTTCCTCTAATTCATGAGTTTTCTTATTCAATCTGACTTGAGAAGAGGATGATGATGTTGATGATGGCTTTACGCAACATCCTAAACCCCTCAAATATCCAGAACGTGGTCCAATTACTTGAGAAAAGATTTGAGCATCGTTGACAAATGATTCATCAGATGGATACGCAACAGTTTCCTAAAGTGATATCTTCTTATCCTACAAAAATATGTGTTTTAGTAGGCAACAATTTTTATGTGGTCTTTCACATCTTGGGGAACTTTAGCCCAAGAGGTTGTAGCCATCGGTACATATGTGCGAGTAAGGGTACCAATATAAGAAGCAAGCCAAGCTGCCAAATCCCTTGAACCACCGGTGTGATCATCAGGAATATCAACTTTAATTTTATCTACTTTCATTACTTTCTCTATGCAGACATTCCTTGTAGTGCCTTGACCTCGGCGCTGGCTTACAAGAGCTATATATACAGTAATTAAAGCACATATTTTAATTAAATTATTTTATCTTGAAAATGTATATTACTTAAATCGAGCATTAAATGTCGTATTTAATTTAGTAAATTACCTTGTTCTAGGTATGATGATGTTTGCCCACCATTCATGGCAGGTAAACCAATTTGGGAATCAGTATTGGATGGATTTGACAAACAAGTTGCTTTACGTTTGGGAGGCATATCTGTTTGAAATTGTAATAAGTTATTATTCCAAAATATGTTACAGATATTTATAACAATGATACTTACACAGATATTAATTTCATTCATTATAGATTTTGTTGGACCAATCGCCCTCATCCTCACTAGATACTTTAGTTGATTCAGGTTCTTTTGATATTCCACCCTCAATTACTTCTGGTTGAACATATTCTCTACACAATGTGACCATGTCATATTAGTTTAGATCAACAAATGGATTGATACCTGATTCATTTTTTTGATATGCTTCTTCATTTGTTGGACTATCAAATTTTTCATATTATTCGTCTGCCTTTGGAATATAATCATATACATTTCTTGGTGCAAATTTCTCCACTACTCGCCATGGGTTCCTGTACTATGAATCATCTAAATAAAAAATTTGATTCGCTTGACAAGCGAGAACGAAAGGATCGTCCTCATACCATGTGCGAGATGAATTGACACTTATAAAATATTCATTGTTACGCACTCCCAACTTAGGATTTGAGACATCCCACCAATTACATTTAAACAACTAGACCATATATCCCCACGTACTTTAACGTTATGATATCTCCTACAACTCCGTAGAAGTCAATGTTATCCTTCCCATGACTTTCTTTGAGTATGACCCCATAATTTTGAGTTCTTTTGTATTGTTTTCTGTCAACTGTGTGAAATTTAAATGCACGCACCAAACATCCTGAGCATTGGATGGCCTGTCTGGACAAACTACACTCCAAAACATATAGTTCTGGTGATATTTTTTTTTTTTCTGAATTTTCACCATATTTCGATACAACGTTCATCAATAAATATTATTCTAGTTATATCAATGTTAGATAGAAAAAATGTAGAGTTTAGTGATATGAAGTTCCTAGATAATAAGATATTTTTTTAGTAATACCATATATATGTTTGTTACACATGTTCAAGTTAACTATTAATTTGTGTCAAGTTATATTATATTATATTCCACGAACTTAAATTTATATTAATACAAAGATTCATCACTAACCTCAAGTAGTGGTCAATCTCTGTACAGATATTCAAGACATACCATTGAGCTTTATACAATTCTCGTCCACATAGGTTATAGCCCCCTTGTGCGCCTATGAGACGTACGGTATGAGAAAATACGGAAAATGATGATGAGACTCACGTTCGAACTATAATCTTGTCTGTTCAAACATAGTTAATGCATACGACATCTGTTCAAACGCTCCATTTGCGGTTCAAACAAAACTGTTTGATACAAATACCCAGTTCGAATATTGAATGACAGAAACTTCAAAACCTCCCCAACTCATTCGTCATTCGCCATCGCCGCCACCAACTCTGCCGTTGAAAGCCTTATCTTCTAAGAGGTATGCCCTTAATCCCCTACTATTTGTGCTTTTTTGGAAAAATATCATTGCTTGTGAAGGGGTCGGATTTCGAATCAATCCAAACCCATTTTGGTGTTTTCCGGCTGTCGCACATGGCTCTTATTCGATATAAATGATGGGTTTCACTACTTAATCATTTTTATTGATTAAAACCAATGTTTCTCAAGAATCCTTGGCTTTCATGTTGCTGCTAAAAGAGGCTCTTGAGATCACATCACCAAAGAAACTTCTTAGGTAATCGTCGATGTGTATGTCTGCGGTTCCACCCTCAGTCTCAATCCTACTCTTCTATGAGTTTAGTAGTAGGGTGGTCGACTCGATAATTAAGTTTATCATTCCTTGCATAGGTTTAAGTAAGCTTATAAATTTATTTTTATAAAATCTCCCGGTAGATCTAAATACTTCTTGTATTAGTTACCTACTAATTCTGGAGGCAACCAATATTATTTAATGTTTGCTAAAATAATCATACCTTGACCTTCTCCATGTAACACTCAGGAGCAAGGATTTTTCTCTTTCTGGCCCATATAGCCCCATTTGAAGTGATAATTCCCTGACCGAGCAAAGGACCAAACTCTTTTTGCTGTTCCAATGAACTATGAAGGATGTGCATGTGGTTATCTCTCTTAAAAGATCAGGTTCGTTTATGAATATTTTTGGTGAGGTACCCATGTTTAAATCACCTGTTTAAACGTAAAACGTACAGAAAATTTAAGTTTTGAGGGATTTTCGGGGCCACCCACGAGGCCAGACAATTCATAAAGGTTTTTTTTTTTTTTTTGCAAATATTTATCTTAAACGTTCTTTATCCAAACCTATCAAATCGTAATTTTCACAAAAACTCATAAACTTTATTCTCAATGATTAATTAATCTTCTTTCATAACAGATCAAACTGAGAGTTTGAGATAAATATATAGGATATATATTGCAAGGTGATGGAGACACACTATATTGTTTCCTCCATTGCTCAAAGAATGGAAGGATGCAGCACAGTTGTGGGAGACGGGGATTTCTCCGGCAGGAGCTTTAACTGTGTTGGATCGGGCCTTCAATATTATCTCCCAAATATTTCCAAGTAGCAAAGTCGGCGGTGGTCCAGTGATGCCTTGCTTTCTCAGTGCAGATCGAAGCCTCTCCGGCTTCAGCACCAGCGCATTATACAGGCGTACCAACACTCGGGCTAAACCAAGAAATGCAACGGCAATGAATACTTTGCCGCATCAGCCTTGAGCTCCTCCATGGCCCTAGTCTTTTTTGTCTTTCACCTTTCACGTAGAAATGAGCTTCGTTCATGACTTGGTTTGTTTCCCCATACGGACACATACAATGAGTTCGGCGAGACAATGTGGTCAAATCTGAACAATTTCAGGACCTTCTGAAACTTAGCCGTTTGGATAATGAGATTGTTTTAGGTAGAAGTTAAAAATTAAATAAAATATTATTAAAATATTATCTTTTAATATTATTATTATTTTAAAATTTAAAAAATTAAAAAATTTATTATATTTTGTGTGCAAGTTTGAAAAAATTATAATGATAAAATGAAATGAAATTAAGAGTGATAAACGGTCAGTCCGAACCAGACTAAGGTCAGTCTCATTCCATGTTTTAGAGGACCGAAGAATTTTGATTTGCTCCTGGTCTAGGGTTTTTCTACCCCAAACTGGATCGAATCAGACCGAATGAAAAATAAAAATAAAAAATATATTTTATATATATTATTTATATAATAATTGTATAATTTATTATGTAATTTTCATCTAATTTATTATCATTAACCATATAAAATATTTTTTTATTGAGTTAGTTACATAATCTACATTAATAAGTCACTTAATTTTAATTTAGTATTTTAAATAATTTTTTTATTAATTGATTTTAAAAATATAAAAATTTAAAAAATAAAAAAATAATTAGGCCAGACCAACCAGACCAGACCGATAGCTACCGGTTCGGTTCATTGGGTGTTCAGTCCAGTCCGGTCTGAGAAAATGATAGTTTTGTCCATCACCGGACCAAACCAGACTGACCGATTTGCACCCTTAAATGAAATAAGATGAAATGAAACTATTTCTAAATTCAAATGAAGCCTAAAGTGATTTAGCACCACTATGTGATTTATTAAATATACAAAAAATATAATTAAATTAAAACAAATTTTGAAAATACCAATAAAAAGAAAAAAAAAAAAAAAAAAAAAAAAATAAGAGAGAACTTACCATCTAGATTTCTTCTCTACTCTTTTGTATTTGAATTTTTAAATTTTTAATAAAACACGTTACATCTGTACAGTAAATTTTCATTGAGGGTAGTTGGAACGAATTATTGTGTTAAATTTTGGATTAATTTATCTGTTCGATTCTTTGAACTAAGAGAAAAGAGCATTAAATATTAAATACATATAGAAGATGAGCCTTCCCAGGTACAAGCGGAATGGTGCACCAAACCACATACCACGCTAATATGACTTTTTTATTTGAAAAACAAAATAAAAGAAGAAAATTTTTGAGTGAAAAAAAAAGGTTATTGGTCTCACAAAAATCATTTCTATTTTTAATTCGCATCATTTCATTAAACAGATGCCTTACATGTTAGTATTAGTGCGCGAACTCGTTTGTAAGAAGACTTTTCTATAAAAGATTGGCATAGTTGGAACGAATTATTGTATTAAATTTCCATAATTATAAATATCTTGTTGTCTCGAGAATTGTTAAGTAATGCTAGATACAAATTTTGGTTGTACAAATTTAACACAAGTCTTTTATAAAAAAGTTGATTCTATTAGAAAAGGTTATTTGAAAAAAAATTATAATAAAGTCCATTTTATTAAAAAAGACATGTATATTTGAAGCGTATATAAATTAATACTCAATTAAATTTTTATTTTTATTTTCTCTCCTACTAGGCGACCTCGTCTCTTTGAGCTAGCTCCAAAGGGTAGGCCTCGTATTTGTATGGGCCACGAAAGTTTGTGCACCTCATTTATTCATGTGTGGTTAAATTTGAATCTCTGTTCACTTTTAGTTAACATTGTTCTATTTTTAATACTATGATGATTAATTATAACAATGGAACTTCTAAAAATTCATCACCCTCTCTCTCTCTCTCTCTCTCTCTCTCTCTCTCTCTCTCTCTCTCTCTCTCTATAAAATAAACACATAATTTTGCCTTCCCGTACTGCATATACTCCATGGAAATCTGCTCTTGCACAACTTATTTTCCCCTAGCTGTTTCAATCATCCTTAATTCCCACAAAATTATCTACAGTCTAGAGTTATCTTTAGAGGAGTATGCTACATTTACAAATAAATTTCATAAAATAAATTTACAAATTGACGTAATTTTATCTGATTTATTAGATCTACGTTACAATAAAAATAACTTTACAATTTGATGAATTACTTAAACTACATCAATTTATAGATTTGTTTTTTTGTAATCTCTTTATATCTATAGTATTTCCCCGAACTAAAATTACGGTTCCCAAATCAGTCTTCGGTGCTGCATTAGAATTTAGAATACTCCATATTGTTGGTCGATCGAGAGACGTCTTTTAGAATAAAAATAAAAACATAAACATATTTCTTCAGTCTTACTAGTTGTTGGAATTGTACCAATTCAGACACGTGGGTTTGAAAAAAAAATACTTTGATATAAATATATTTTAAGTTATATAATAATGATGAGTTGTCTACTATTATCATTTTTTATATTTTATATAGCTACCATTGACATAAAAAGAAATATAAAAATAAAAACAACTTTCAATTGATGGAGAGATATTTAAAAATGCCTAAGTTTATGCTTTAATAGAATGAATTTGGAGAGGGTAGATGTTGTGAAAAGCACACACCAACAATGCAAACAAATTGAAGCAAACAATCAACCAATCACACAACACACAATTTACGTGGTTCGACAACGTTCCTACGTCCATATAACTATAGAGATCTTATTAATACAAAGGATATTACAATCAATCAATCTCAATTCACTCTCTCTAAGACTTCTCTCTCTCACACTTTGCCTCCTTTTGTTCTCATAGAAAACTATTGAAAGACATCTACAAGAGATCAAAATATTTTATATTTATAGAAAACGACGTTGGAAACCCTAATTGGCCAAAAAATACTTCATTCGCTCGAGCAATGTGTCGAGTGCAGCTCGAGTAAATACTAGGGTTTGTGTTTCACATGAATCCACTATCGCGCAAGACTCGAGTGAACTTATAGGTTGAGCTTTGCTTAAGCACCAGGTCGAGCGACAGTCGACCGAACTCTCTATTTTGCGATTTTTCTTCTCACAAACCAAGCTCCACATGCAACCCAACAATCTCTCACTTGGAGACTGGTTCTCCACATGCCAACCACTGTTTCTAGTCAAGCCTTATTACCTCTGCAGCTCACAACTCCCGTCTTAAAGCTAGAAGACTCACTGAAGTCGAACCCAACTTCAGTCTCTCATATGCATCGCCCTGAGTCAACACATCCACTAGGTGACAACTTCCACTGTACTGAGAGTATCCGGTCTTGAACTAACCTTGGCAACCTTAGCCAACTTCCACTAGCTTACGTGAGGAATGACAAACTTACTCCATTTTGCTTTCTCATCTGATTCGTGCGACCAAGCCTGCCTTTTTGCACTCTTGTATTTTCTTACATGTCACTAAACCCTGATGTCAAATATAAAGAGTTAGATCTCTTACCACGCACCAAGACCAGCGCACCCTTAGTGATCTTCCATGCTCTTCCAGAAAACGCTATTGCATAACCGTTGTCATCAAGTTATCCTACATAGATCAGGTTTTTCTTCCGGTCTAGAACGTGTCTAACTTGTTGTAAAGCCCACACAACCCTGTTCAAAAGTATGATGCGCACATCACCTACTCTCACTACATCCAATGTCTCTCCATTAACCGCCTACATCTTTCCAAAATCACCAGCAATGTAGTTCTGCATAATCTCTTGATGTAAGGTGCCATATAATGAAGCCCCTGAATCCAACATCCAATCATCAATTGGACCGTGCACTGCAAGATTAGGGAATCCTGTATTTCTTCAGCCACTGCATTCACAATGTCATTCTCAGCACTTTCTTGATTCTGACAGTCTCTCTTGGTATTGTGGCTCGGCTTGCCACAACTCTAGTAAATTATCTGCTATCTAGATCTAGTCTTGCTCTTGCCCCTACTTTTGGAGTTTGACTTGTCATATCTCCTACCCCGATTGTCAACATTCAGGACCAGTCCTGAACTTGAGAACTTACCAGAATCTCTTCTATATACCTCTTCAGCAACGATTATGTCACGTATGTCATCGTAATTTAGTTCCATCTTGCCGGCTAAACTACTAACTACCATCTTCATGGCCTCCCAATTATTTGGCAGCGATGCCAACAGAATCAATGCTTTGATCTCATCATCAAACTCAATCTTTATAGAAGACAATTGATTTGTGATCGTACTAAAGTCATTAAGTGTTAGGCCACACACATACCTTCTGACATCTTCAGATTGAACAACTTCTTCATCAGATACAACTTATTAATTACCTACGGTTTTTTATACATACCTGAAAAAATCGCCATGAGATTCACCCTGGTTCTCTCCTTAATAACGATTTGCGCCACTATTTTGGACTGGGTCAGCCGAACAACTCCCAGAACCTGTCGATCTAATAGATTTCACTCAGCATCATCCATGTTGCCTAGCTTCTTTCCCAACAGTGGAAAATGGAGCATCTTTCCATAGAGATAGTCTTCAATCTGCATCCTCCAATACCTGAAGTCAGTGCTGTTGAGCTTCTCAATCCCGGGTGCTTTCAGTTTGTCTCCATCTGTCATTCTCCTTTAAAATCGAACATTCGCTCTGATACCATTTGTTGTGAAAAACATACACCAGCGGTGGCAAACAAATGAAGCAAGCAATTACATGACACACAATTTACGTGGTTCGGCAACATGCTTAAATTCACGGAGCTGGAGAGATCTTATTAATATATATGAGATTATTATCACTCAATCTCAACTCACTCTCTGTGGGGCTTTTTTCCCTCTCACACTTTGCCCCTTTTTGTTCTCATTGAAAACTGCTAAAAGACATTTACAAGAGAACAAAATATTACATATTTATAGAAAACGGCGCTTGAAACCTTAATTGTCGCTCAAGCGGCGTGTCAAGCGCACTTCGAGCGAACAATCAATGAACATTGACTCGAGCAGAGTTTTCTAGAGTTTGATATTCAATTCAATGCTTGAGCAAGCAAGAATTTTTTTTTTTTGTAGTTCCAAGAAATCAGATTATTGCCAAAATAAATAAGATATCTAGCTAGTATCTACCAATGAAATGGTGATCATCATTTCACTCTTGCCAATAAATAAAGCATCAAAGAAAGCTTGTAGATGGGACGATGAATTACAAGTGATTAGAAGCCCACGATGAGATGAAGTGAATTTGAGATAGCGAAGGATTCGCTAAATGGCAATCTAATGATTATTAGTAGGACACTACATGCCTGTCTAAGACAAAAATCCAAATGACAATCCTTAATCAAAAGTCCCTAAAGATGATACAAGAGATCGTTAATAACAATCTTGGAAAAGCCTATTCAGCAATATGAAAAATATTTGGGTTTACCTCCAATGATAGGGAGGAAAAAGTCTACTGCTTTCTCGGAAATTAAGTCAAGAGTATGGAAGAAATTGCAATGTTGGAAGGAAAAACAATTATCCCAAGGAGGAAAGGAAGTTTTACTGAAGGTTGTGGCTATGGCCATACCAACATATGCGATGAGCTGTTTCAAACTACCAGACTGTTTCCTTAATGATCTGGAGAGTCTAATGGCAAAATTCTGGTGGGGCAGCACTGAACATAATAAGAAAATCCACTGGATCAGCTGGAAGAAGATGTGCAAATCAAAGTTCCAAAGGGGGCTGGGTTTTAAGGATCTTAAACTTTTCAACACAGCTCTCCTGGCTAAACAAGGTTGGAGGCTGATTACTCAACCTGATTCTCTTATGTTTCAAATGTTCAAAGCAAGATATTTTCCAAGAAGGGGTTTTTTGGAATCAAGTCTTGGTCATAACCCTTCATATGCTTGGAGAGGGATATGGGGAACAAGATCTTTTCTTTTATAGGGATGCCAAAGGCGAGTGGGAGATGGGAAGACAATTAGAATATGGCATGATCCATGGATTCCAGGCCATAGAAATCTGTTTCAGGAACAAACAAGGGCTGATATGTAGGAAGAAAATACAGAAACAGTGGACTCCCTTTTAAACACTGAAAACAGATGGTGGGATATTCAAAAAGTACGAGCTCTCTTCAATCCAATATTAGCTGAGAAGATATTGAGAATAATTATCTGTCCAGTGGGGAATAAAGATAGGTGGATGTGGGCTGAAGAAAGGAGTGGAGAGTTCAGTGTTAGAAGTGCATACAAACTGTTACAAGCTGGGAAGTATGAATTAGAAGGTCAGAGCTCTAATAGCAGTAATATGGGTAAACTATGGAAAGCAATATGGAATATGAAGGTGCCACCGAAAATTAGAATCTTTGCTTGGAAGCTTAGTAAAGATTGTTTGCCAACATGCTCAAACCTGATTAAGAAACATGTGGATCTTAACCCAAAGTGTTCAATGTGTACTGAGCAGGAGGAGGATTTGGGGCATGCGATTATTTTCTGCTCTCATTTGATTGAGTTTTGGAAAGGTTTTTTGCCTTGTCTGTTTGAGATCCCAAGACCTCTACATTTTATTGATATAATCCAACATGTATTGAAAGTTTGTACACAAGAGGAGTTGCAGAATTTCTTCCTGATAGCATGGAGTTTCTGGTTCAGGAGAAACAAAAAATTACATGATGCAGTTAGCCTTCCTATAAAGCAGGTGATTGATCATGCTTTTTCAGTTCAAAGTAGTTATTTTTGTCTCTCACAACAGAAAAGCACAAGTCAGAAACCGAATTGCTACTGGAATCCACCTCCAGTGGGTTATCTGAAACTTAATATAGATGGGGCTTTTTTTTTTTTTTATCTAAAGAGAGCAGGAATTGGGGCTGTGTTGCGTAATGAGAGAGGTGATGTTATCTTTGCAACTAGTAAGGTAGAGTTACATATTGAATAACCTGAAACTATTGAACTTGTAGCAGTACTAAGGGGTCTTCAACTCTGCCTTCATTCGGGCATCTCAAAACTGATGGTAGAATCTGATTGCAAGTTGGTAGTGGATGATCTACAACAAGAGGCATTACACACGGCATCTCACCTAGGAAACCTGGTCTTAGAAGTTAAAAGAGTGATGTCTCTCTTTGAAATCTGTTTCTGTAAACATGTGAACCGTTTAGGAAATTGTGTTGCTCACAAGTTAGCTAGAATGGCATGGAATGTAGATGATTTGGTTGTATGGGGGGATTCTGTACCTGAGTCTATTGCCCATGTTATTTGGGTTGATAAGATCTCTTGTAATCCTTGATGCAAGATATATGAAAGCCATTCATTATCAAAAAAAAAAAAAAACAATCTTGGAAAAGCCGATAGCAAAAATATTGTTGATATAAATATGTTGGTATTCTAAAGATGAAAAGGAAAGTAACGCTTATTGCTTTTGAAGCCTAGAAGCCATGTTAATTCAAAGAAATCACAACTTAGCCATAAGCAACGTGCAAGAGGAGTTTTTCTAAGCCTGTAAATGGCTTTCTTTAGTTTGCAGACATTATGAGAAAATTGAGGGTTTGGCAAAACTTGGCAGTTGAGAGCATTAGCATTGGCTTGGCCAAATGCATCTCTAAACTTTAGCCAATATCACACTTTTTTACATTTGCCTATTCGATTTACATTCAATTTCCACATTGGATTAGCTATTTACTCTCTCTATAATAATAAAATATTATTAAATTAATAATTTTTTTATTTAATTTATTTGTATCACATTTTATAATTCTATCAATTGAATATTAATAATAATTATATTATAATTAAATTAATATTAAAAAATTTATATTTTTAAAAGTCATTTAATGTTAATAATAAAAAAATATTGATTAAACTCATCTAAATTTCTATCTAAATTTCTTAATTACAAATCAAATAGTATTTTTATTTGAGTGAGAAACTAATATTTTAATATTTTCTTGAAGTGAGAAATTAATATTTTAATGTTTGGTGAATCAATAGTGATTCTCCATCTTTGGCTAATCACTGTAGCAAAAGTCTATTTTATTTTAGACTTGACCAATCCAATGTGTAGTGTTTTTGACATCAATCATCTAAATTTTAGCTAATTCTTCTATTTGACCAAGCCAATGTGGATGCCCTGAGTCATGTGCACAAACTCAACAAGATCACTATATGTATTCAAAAAAACAAAAAAACAAGATCACTATACAAAAATGCATTATACACGTAGTGTTGAATTGTCAATCATGTACAATCTAGTCAACCATAATGTCATGCTACAGCCCCCGTTGGGCTTAGCATGTCCTTTTTATATGTATTTTTTAAAATTATTTTTTACATAAATTTATTTTATACTTTTACATATTTTTAAAAAATAAAATAAATTTAAAACAACTTTTAAAAATACTTCCTTAATCAAAAAGTAAAAGAAAATTATTAAAAAATATTTCTTTAATCATGAAATAAAAAAAAAAAATTATTTTACTTTGTGATTAAGAAAATATTTTTTAATAATATTGGAATTTTTATTTTATTTTTTTAAAATATTTAAAATTATTAAAAAAACTTATATAAAAAAAGAATTAAAAAAATACATATAAAAAAATACTAGAACCCAAGGAGCTCCCGACAAATCCCCCAACGGCAGCTCTAGCATTTTCCGTCAACCATATATACAATAGAGGGTTAATGATTCCCATGATTCTTGGGATACTTGTCTTTTATATAATATAATATAATAAAAAAGAGCTTGCAGTAATTCCATAAACAATGGGGATTCCATCAACAAAAATAACTTGAACTCTTTGCACTTCCAATTATCTGAAGACCCATGTCACCTGGTGTGACCCATGGTTACAAGCATGCCGGCATGGCTAACGCCATGGCCTGCTGAGCTGCACTTTACTAGGATCAGCAACTTGACTTCGTTCATTCCAACCCCCACGACAAGCAAAAGGTCACTCCATTATTCTCGTTGCAGGTTTGGCAGGCAAAACACTCCTTTCGGAACGAGGGAGAGAAAGATGGAAGCAGTGCGGAGGGACTCTGCATATTAGATACAATTCAGAATGCACAAATTATTTTGTACAAGATTTTTTTAAAACAAAGTAATACCCATTATAAAAGGTACTGGTAATTGAATTGAAAATGCAGCACGTTTATCGTCATTATATTTCTGCCTACTGTTGAGCAATGAGATTGGAATAGACGTTTTACATTCTCAAACATGACAACGAGTAAAATAGAAAGAGTTTTGCTATGTAGAAGTAAATTTGCGTACTAATCTGTGCATTAATATTATTGTCTTCATATTCTAAATTTAAATTAATATTATTTTCAATAAAATCTACTTTCTAACCAATCATATTGAATGGGTGTACATATTAGTATGCAGAATCACTTACAACTAAATTTTTCAATAAGAATAATTAGTTTAACGTACGTAGGCCATCATTTATCTAATTAACTAATTATTCATTGAGAAATTATATTTGCAGTTATAGACTATTTTTAAAAAAAATAAGTAAATATAAAATCTATACTAAAAAAATTAATTTTTTAATAGTAGACTTTACTTTTTTTTTTTTTAAAAAATGTATGACTCTTACACAATTTATAATTGTATCTAGTATTACTCATATGATTGCATCAACAACTCTAACCCAACTCTGCCGTGGTATCGCCCTTGGATGGCAAAACACCACCAAATTCAACTCATACACGTGAGAAGATAAGGAAAGTAAAATTAATGATATTCTCACTTTTTTATAAATGATATACGCAACCTTGTAGACTTCAGACCTGTACGGAGCTTCACGATATAAAATCATATATGAATACAAATCTACTTTGACTCTTAGCACACTTCCAACTAATAACCCATGGCAGCAAAGTCTCCTCTCTGGGATTAGTTCGCTCTGTCCTAGAGGTGATGTTCCGGGGTGCAGAACTTCTTGACTCAGATTGAAGTTGGAATGGCTCGTGAGGGTGCAATCAAGTTGGAGGGGCTAGAGGAACAATAGAGAAAATTTAGGTTAACAGAAGAAGAAGAAGTGGTTCTGGAGACGAACAACAAGAGGGGTGAAGAAATTCTCCGGAAAGGGGAGAGAAGTCTCAGGAAAAATCTGCTAGGAGAGAACAGTGGGGAAAATACTCATCAGTAACACCATGGCAAAGATTTGGCATATTAGTAAGCGGGCCATTTTCAAAGAAGTTGATCGAAATACTTTTATCATCACGTTCGAAAATCATGCAGACATGCAAAGAATTATGGAAGGAAGACCATGGACCTTTGATAACGCCCTGTTTGTACTGATAACGTAAGATGGAACCAAGTGTCCAGGGAATTTCAGATTCGATAAGGAAGTTTTTTGGATACAAATTCATGATTTGCCTTTAGGGTGTATGTCCGAAGTTTGGGGGTATCAAATTGGAAGTTCATTAGGGCAAGTCCTAGAAGTGGAGGCTGAGGAGGATGGAGTTGGCTGGGCGAACTGTCTACGGGTGAAAGTGGAGGTGGTACTCAGGAAAGCCATAGACAGAGGATGATTCATAAATCACCAGGGAACTAAGCATTGGGTCCATTTTCGTTATGAAAAGCTCCCTTAAGATTTGCTTCCAGTGTGGTGTGTAAGGGGTGCAAGTCATTCAGTGGGAACAATGGTGATAGTGAAGCTTCGGTTGTGCAGTTCGGGCCATGGCTACGTGCAGAAGGAGCAAAGAAAAGATGGCCTATGTCGGTAGAGTGGGATAGGGTTGACGGCGGGGGTGAAGTTGGAAGGGATGGAAGACAGATGGAGAAAGAAAATTCTGCAAGGAACACAATAGAAGGGTTACCAGAGAGGGGGGTGGAAGTTGACCACCATGACAGCACCCTCCCTGAGTTTCAAAATAGTAGATTCGCACAAAAAGATGAAATGGCAAGAAGGGATGGAAGGGACCATATGTCAGCAGAATCAGAGAGAGTAGACATAGTATTGGGAACTGAAATGGGGGAGACACAATCACAGATTTGCTGTGAAGTAGGTGCTTAGTCAAAGATCAATGCAGGAGGTGAGGAAGTAGAAGGGCAGGAAATTGTTCGGGAGACTCAAGTCCATTCTGGGCCTGGGAGAGGGCCTAATACCAATTCAGGGCCAATATCGAACCATAAAGAATTCAAAGCCCAGGATGACATATCTTTAATGGCTATCTTCCCAGTTGAGGATGGAAAAAAGCACGAGGAACCAATGGATTTGGATCAAAAGCAGAAAACAAATGGAGAGGGTCGGAAGTGGAAAAGGAGTGCTAGGGAGTAGAGGAACCTTAATGTTGAGGCGAAACCCAGTCTGTCCCGTGAAAGAAAGAGGGACATAGAGATTAATAAGGCAAGTCCTTTATCCTCAAAGAAACTCAGAAGAGCTAGGGAGAATGTCAATCAAGGGTTTGAAATTCCTATAGAGATATCGGTGGCGGCTGCAAGGAAGCCTCGCTGGGTCTAATGATCATTTTAAGCTGGAACTGTCAGGGGTTAGGGAGCCCCCGAACAGTTCAAGTTCTTCACTAGATGGTGAAGGAGAAGCGGCCCGATATAGTCTTCTTAATGGAGACGAAGTTATCTTATGTAAACAGTCTGAAAGCGGCGAAACGATTGAAGTATGATGGGTGTATAGTTGTTAAGGCTAGAGGTAGGAGTGGTGGCCTCTTGCTCCTGTGGAAGCAGAAAGATTTACTGTAATTGATCAATTACTCTCAACATCATATCAATGTGTGGATTAACGATGTTCGAGGTAATGCCAAATGGCTCCTAACGTGCTTTTATGGGCACCCAGTGGCAAACTTAAGATACCAAACGTGGGAGTTGCTTTCATCTTACAAGCCAAGTAATGGGGGATGGGGAGTGATAGGTGACTTTAATGAGATGTTTAAAGATGAGAAAGTGGGAGGTAGGCCAAGAAGTGACAGACTCATGAGCAAATTCAGGCAGGTATTGGAGGAAGGTAAACTTAGTGACTTGGGATGGAAGGGAGGCAAATATACATGCTGTAACTACCATGAAGAGGAGACTTTCACAAAAGAAAGACTTGACCTTGCTTTCGCAAACTATGAATGGAGACAATCTTATGTCGAGTTCTCAATGACAACCCAAACTGCAATCTGCTCAAACCACAACCCAATATTGTTACAATGTGATAATGGGAGACCTTTATCTCGTCGGTTCCCAAGGCCCTTCAAATATGAAGCCAATTGGTGCAAGGAAGAGGGATGTAAAGACATAATACTAGGAGTTTAGGATGATTATTCGGGGAGAGAGGGGAGGTTGAATAGGATGATGAGTAAGTTAGAACAAACAAAAAGGGGCCTAAAACAATTGAGCAGAAATTTGGTAAGGGATAGAACTAGAGCTATAAAAGAAAAGACCCAACAGTTAAGTCTAATTCAAAAAGATGAGAGACTTGAAACCATGGTTGAATAGAAAAGGCTTAGAAAAGAAATGGACTTCCTGCTAGATCAAAAAGATACTTGGTGGAGGCAAAGGACAAAGAAACATTGGTTGAAAGGAGGGGATAGAAACACTAAGTTCTTCCATGCAAGTGTGAAACAGAGAAGAAAAAAAAAAAACTCAATTACCAAGGTTACTGATATAGCTGGGACTGTGCTTAGTAGTAAATCTGACATAACAGAGGGATTTAGAAGATATTTATCAACAATATTCCAGTCTTCTCAACCAAGAATTGAAAACCTTGATGAATGTTCTTGGGGGGATTGAAGCAAAACTGACACCTGAGGTGCAATCCCAGTTGGCTAAGGACTGTTCAGAATAATAAGTGGAAGAAGCACTCAAAAAAATGTCTTCCTTCAAGTCACCTGGACCTAATGGTTTCGGTGCGGGCTTTTTTCAAGACCACTGGGCAACAGTGGGGAAGGAAACATTTCAGGCAGTCATGAAATTTTTTTGAGACAGTAGACTACCAAAGGATTTCAACCACACCCATTTGGTCCTAATCCCTAAGGTAAACTCTCTTTTATCAGTAAATGACTTTAGGCCAATCTCATTGTGCAATGTAGCTTACAAATTGATTTCCAAAGTATTGGCAAATAGATTGAAAGGGGTCTTGGACTTGGTAATCTCTTGGAACCAAAGTGCTCTCATCTCCAAGAGGTTAATCTCGAATAATATCATGGTTGCATACGAAGTACTCCATATGAAAGTGAGACAAAAAGGCAGGGAAGGTATTATGGCCGTAAAGCTGGATATGTTGAAAGCATACGATAGAGTTAAGTGGAGTTTTCTAGAAATGATATTGCTAAAACTGGGATTTGGAAGGAAATGTACTAATTTGGTGATGGAGTGTGTAAAGTCAGTGTCATATGCAGTACTTTTAGATGGTGAACCTGGTGAAGTCATTACCCCATCGAGAGGACTACGTCAAGGGGATCTTTTGTCACCATACTTATTCTTAATCTGTACTAAGGGGCTGAGTTCCATGTTACACAGTGCTGAAACTAAGGGTTTGATAAAGGGTGTGGCTGTCACAAGGGGGGCTTAAGGATAAATCATCTTCTCTTTGTGGATGATTGTGTCATTTTCTGTAAAGCATCAATGAGAGAGTGGCTAAAAATTCGAAATCTGCTGGCCTTTTATGAGAGTGCTTGTGGCCAAACCTTGAACAATGATAAAACTAGTGTATTCTTCAACTCTAATACTAGGATGGCCACAAAGTAACCCATAGTACAACTGGTGAATGGGTCAAGGTGTAATAATTATAACAAATACTTAGGTCTCCCAACTGTTATGGGAAGGGATAAATACAACACTTTCAAGTCTTTGAAGGAGAGGTTATGGAAACGAATCAATAGCGTGAAAACCAAATTTCTATCCTCAACAGGAAAAGAAATCATCATCAAAAGTGTACTTCAAGCTATCCCTGCTTATACCATGTCTGTTTTTAAACTGCCTGGTAATCTTATTAGAGAAATAGAGGCCATTTTGTCTCATTTTTGGTGGTCTCATCAGACTGAAGGAAAGGGGATTCACTAGAAATCTTGGAAGTCTTTGGGGGTAGTGAAGAATCAGGGAAGGCTGGGATTTAGGGACCTCAACAGCGTCAATAAAGCCCTATTAGCCAAATAATGTTGGAGGTTGTTAAAGGAACAATATTCTCTAGTTTCAAAAGTCTTCAAACAGAAATATTATCCAAAGTGCAATATGTTGGAGGCAAATCTGAAAGGTAACCCCTCATTTATTTGGAGAAGCATATTTTCCAGCTTAGATTTGATTAGAGAAGGGGCAGTATGGAGAGTTGGAAACGGGAAAAGCATAAGCATATGGAAGGATAAATGGGTCCCTGGGCCGGTAACTTTTCAGATTCAAACACTTGTTAACACTCTCGATCCAAAGGCCAAAGTTGATACACTGATTGAGGAAGATAGTGGGGAGTGGAAGCAAGACTTAGTCAAGCCAGTCTTTGATGAAAATGAAGCTTTAATTATATGCTCAATGCCAATTAGCAAGAGTAGAACTAGTGATAGACTGATGTGGGTTGGAATCGCAAAAGGGGAGTTCAATGTGAAAAGTGCCTACTTCTTGGAAACAAACAGAATCTCCAGTATGGCAGGTAAAACTTCAAACAAGAAGGGGGATAAAGAAGTGTGGGAAGAGATATGGAAACTCGAGATTTCACGTAAGGTGCAAATGTTCATATGGAGAAGTCTCAATAATATTCTTCCTACTAAAGACAATCTTAATAGGAAGAACATTATTGAGAACAACAAATGTCCAATCTGTTTTGAGGAAAGTGAGACTACAATGCATGTATTATGGGAATGTCCTGCAGTTGTTGATGTGTGGGGAGGAGCCTTCCACTTGTTGAGCAAATGGAAGAGGAAGTTTTGTGATTTCCATCTGCTGTGGAATGAAATAAGGCTGAAGCTGAGTATGGAAGTCGTGGAGTTGGTCTCAGTGGTGTTCTATCATTTATGGGCCAGAAGAAATGAATATATTTTTCAAAATCTACTCTCTACACTTGAGGCTGTTGTGAGAAGGGCTCAAGCTGAGTTAAATCTGTACAAAGAAGTAAACACAAGAAATCAAGAGAGTATATCAGGGACCAAAGGAATCTCTCCAACCCCAACATGGAAACCTCCTAAATGGCCTTATTTCAAAGTTAATTTTGATGCAGCTTTTGACAAAGGAAAAGGGAGTATGGGAATGGGAGTGATGATTAGAGATCCAGAGGGCAAAATACAAGCAATGTTGATAAGCTATAAAGAGAATATTGCATCTACAGTCCAAGCCGAGAGTGCCGCACTTCTAAGAGCTATGGAATTTTGTATTGAGCTGGGTTTTAACCAAGTCTGTTTTGAAGGGGATGTCAAGATTGTTGTTGATGCAGTGAATTCTAAAAAGGAAGATAATACATGGCTGGGGCAAATGATAGAAGATATGTAGGTTATAATGAACCACAACAGCTTGGCATCTCAAGTTTGTCTATAGGACAACAAACAAAGCTGCCCACACAGCAGCAAAAATTGCAAATAGGTTTGTTAGTGAACAAATCTAGTTAGAGGAGGGCCCTGAGGAGGTTGAAATCTCAGTCAAGGGTGACCTCCCCATGAATGATGTAATTATCTCATGATTGATGAAGAGTCTTTCATTTCAAAAAAACTAATAACCCATGGCATGACATATTTGAGGCTAGCGAGGCCCATGGTTACATGCGTGATGACAATGTGCCAAGCTCCACTCTACTGGGATCAACATCTTCACTTCGTTCCCACCCACAAAAACCAAAAGCCAACTCCATCGATCTTGTTGCTGCAAGTTTAGCCTGGTTAGGTAGTGGCCTTTGTCGACACCGATAAAGCACGCCTTCCGGAGCGAGCGTCCATGCCGACAATGATGGAAGCAAGGGCAGAGGGACTATGGGGTCTTGGCATACTAGCTAGCACCATAGGAAAGGTGAGATTGGAAAGCATCGAAATGCCTTAATTTGAGGCTATGTATCATAGGTGAAGTGTCCATGTTTTTTTTGAAGTGAAATCACTAATACTTGTTCTAAAAATTTAAATTACAAAATTGTAACAATAAACAACAGATATAACATCATTCTTATTCAGAAATCAACAACTATTTCACAAGTTGTACACAATAAGAAGTTGTAGGAATGAACAACTTCACTTCAAACTTCAGAGTCTCTCTGCTGTCAAATGAGGCAAGACAATTTTCCAATACAGAAGTTACTACATATTACATAGAAACAGAAACAAAAATAAAAACAGGGTACGTGAGTTTTATTTTATATTTCCAATCACAAGGCATATTATATATAGCTTACAACTTCTTCACCAAGAGATCTACTCCATTTTTAGGTTCCATGACCATCCTAATAGTAGGTGCATGTTTGTACTTTGGGGAGAGGGAGAAAGAGAAGTTGGAGAGAAGTAGTGCTATCAGTATCTTGAGTTCGACCATGGCCAAGTGCTGCCCAACACACACGCGGGGCCCGAATCCAAATGGCATGTACAAGTGCGGATGACTGCAAGCACCCTTAATTCCATTTGCAAATCTAGCTGGATTGAACTTTAAGGCGTCCGGCCCCCATATTTCTGGATCAGTATGTGATGTCAACAACACTGCCCAAATGTTGACACCCTTTGGGATATTAATGTCCCCCAATTTCATGTCCTTCAAGGCCTCCCTAGACATTATAGGGACAGGTGGATAAAGACGCAATGATTCATGTATCACCATCGTTAGCTGCATATCCAAATTGATCAATTATGTGCATCGAAATGCATTCTTTACTCTTTGTGCTTAAAGATTCAGATGTGGTTTGCACACATCAGAGTAATTATTAGGTACTCTCAAAATACATACATGTGGTATTTATATCATATCATAGAATATCATGTCGATTAAAATTTAGATGATTACCTGTTTCATCTTACGAAGCATATCAGCATCGGGTGTCCCACTAGGGCAGATGTCGAGAACCTCAGCACGGACACGGTCTTGCCATTCTTGATTTGAAGCTAAGAGCATGAGGCACCATGTGGCAGAAACTGCAGTGGTCTCATACCCAGCCAAGTATATGTTCTTGCAGTTGTCAATAATGAAATGTTCCGTAGCCTCATTGGTCAGGTCACTATTCTTAGCGCCCTCAAGAACCATCTGTAGAAAATCCTTCTCATGATCAGAGGCTTTCTGTCTCTCCTTGACTACCTCTAGAATTAAATTGCGGACTTCCTTCTGTAATCTCCATCCTTCCCTATTGCTTCTCGTGGGAAGGTACCTATAACATGCAAAGTGGATATGTCCAAGTTGTTGCTTTAAAGTTGAGAACCATCCTCTTTTTTCTTTTCTTTTTTGGATAGAATAAGAGAAAAAAAACTAAACTCATGAAAGAATGCTCGCACCTTAAGCCAGGTATCCCAGTGGCAAAACCTGTCAGGGACATGACCCCCAGGAGAGCTCTTAGTTTTAGGAAAATATTTTCCCCTTGGGCAAAGTTGCTGCCAAAACAGGCTCTTGAGATCACATCACCAGAGAAACTTCTCAGGTCATCGTCGATGTGTATGTCTGCGGTTCCACCCTCAGTCTCAATCCTACTCTTCCATGAGTTTAGCAGTGGGATGGTCGACTCGATAATTAAGTTTATCATTCTCTACATGGGTTTTAGAAATAAAGAAATTTTATAAAAATAAATTTATAAACTAATACAACTTATATTATGATATATTTATTTTACAAGTAAATTATTTTCAATTTAATATTTTATATTAAATAGCGTCAATTTATAAACTTTTTTTTACAATATAATTTTTATAGATCAATTACTTCTCGTATCAATTACCTAGTAACTCTGGAGGCAACCAACATTATTTAATGTTTGCTAAAATAATCATACCTTGACCTTCTCCATGTAAAACTCGGGAGCAAGGATTTTGCTCTGCCTGGCCCATAGAGCCCCATTTGAAGTGACAATGCCCTGACCAAGCAAAGGACCAAACTCTTTTTGCTGCTCCGATGGTTTCCCAAAATCCAAGGATGTGCATGTGGTTATCTCTCTCAAAATGCTAGGTTCGTTTATGAATATTTTTGGTGAGTTTCCCAGAGAAAACACAAATAAATCACCTGTTTAAACATAAAACATACAGCAAATAAATGAGCTAGCTTACTTTTGCATGTTTGGCAACCACAAGTTTTGAGTGATTTTCTCGCCACTTTTCATAAATTCGACCCCCACCCTTTTTGGGCACCCGCGAGGTTAGAAAATTCACAAAGTTTTTTTTTTTTTTTTAAATTTTAATTTCATCTTCGATATACTTTTTAAAATATTTACCATAAACTTTCTGATCTATCCAAACCTACTAATCTCATTTTTCACAAAAACTCATATAATTTAATTTCAAACTTTGTCATCTTTACTTTTCAACGATCAATCTTCCTTCATAACATATGATCAAACTGATCAGAATTTGAGATAAATGTATAGGATATTGCAAGGTGATGGAGACACACCATATTGTTTCCTCCATTGCTCAATGAATGGAAAGATGAGAGCAGCATAGTTGTGGGAGACGGGCATTTCTCTGGCAGGAGCCTTAACTGTGTTGGAGAGGGCCTTCTTTATCTCCCAAATATTTCCGAGTAGCAAAGTCGGTGGTGGTCCGGTGATGCCTTGCTTTCTCAGTGCAGATCGAAGCTTGTCAGGCTTCAGCACCAGCGCATTATATAGGCGTACCAACAGTCCGGTGAAAGCAAGAAATGCAACGGCAATGAATATCTTTGCTGCATCAAACTTGAGCTCCTCCATGGCCCTAGTCTTCTTTGTCTCTCACCGTTCACGTAGAAATGAGCTTGGTCCCTGACTTGGTTTGTTTCCCCATACGTACAAATTAATATAGTGAGTTTGGTCAAACTTGAACAAATTTCATATATCTTTTTTGTTTTCCTTGGAACGAATTATTGTATTAGATTTTGGATTAATTTATCTGTTCCATTCTTTAAACTAAGAGAAAAATAGGCATAGTTTTGAATAATGGTGGTGCATCTACACCGTCCACTCACTCTACATATATAAGATTAAATGCAATATATGATCTATATATATAATGATGTGTCTGTTCTTTCTCTAAAAAGACAAAAATCATTCAATTCCATACAAATAGCTAGCAATATGTCAATTCTAATATTAGAAACAATCTACCAATAATAGTTTGGTCTTTATTTCAAAAAAAAAAAAAATTTGGTCTCCCACGTAATTTTGTTGCCTCACTTTTCAAATTGTGGACCACCTTACCAAAGCGACCGCCCTGTATTATTGGCTTGTCTATATTTTTATGTTAGTATAGTTTTCAATGTTAGCAACTTAGGTCACGTCACTTCTGTACTGAGATAGCCTGCAGTTGCACGAGTTTACTTTTATAATTATTATTATTAGTATTTTGTTAAGAAGTCATACATATATGATGAAATGAATAAGCCGGGTTTGGGTATTCAAAGTATCCCAATTCTTCTCAACGTTTCTCGTATAAACCAGAGTTTCTGAACATCCAAACAACTACCCAACCTACTTCAGATTCTCTCCCTCTCTCTTTTGTGTCTACGCAGCCCATGTTAGGCCGAGATTAACCCTTCACACTTCGCAACCCACTGTGTCCCCATGAGCCGAGATCAACGTCAACGTGCAAATACCACTGTGTCCCTATGAGGTGGTGGAGGTACGGTGGCGCAAGTGAAGAGAAATGGATGAAATCCATTTCGGTTGGGTTACCGTAGGGGAGAGAGAGAGCTGCTTGTGGAGGAGATTGGTGGTGGCTGGGGGAGTCGCCGGCGTGAAAGGGGAGTCGCCGGTAGTGGCGGTGTGGCTGGGCGGCGCCGGCCTGGATTGAAACCTATTCGGGCGTGGGAGAGAATCGAGCCAGGAGAGAGAGAGAGAGAGAGAGAGAGAGAGAGAAAAGAAAAAAAATACTGTAATATTTATCATTATTATATATAAATAAAAAATAAAATAACTATAATATTTATCACTATTATATATAAATTAAAAATAAAATCATTAAAATATTTATCACAATTATATATAAAAATAAAATAAAATCACTATAATATTTATCACTATTATATATAAAAATAAAATAAAATCACTATAATATTTATGAGATTCACACTTTTTTCAATTATCTATCTAAAAGTTAACAACTAAATATACTTCATACATCTAAACAATTTAAATTACTTTTAATGGGATTCATAAACTCACTCTAATTTCTACTTATAATTATTTACAACACTTTTCGTTATCCAAACTAGCCTTAAAACGACCTTCACAATCAAAGACTCGTGGCAAGCCTCTATCGTATAAAAAAAAAAACTGATTATGATAAATTGTATTATATATTCAACGGTCAATAATGTACAACAGAGTGACTAAACGATTCCCAATATTCTTGAAATTATGTACTAAAAAAAGCCACAAAATTATTGGGGAACAAATAGTAGCCGCTTTCCTTTGTGGACGTGGGCATGATCTTTGGGATGACAAATGGTGTATCAACGTGCCCCTTCAAGCTCGATGGAAGAGGATTGGATGGTGAGGTTTGACAATTTTTGGTAGCAACGTATATTTTCCTTCATTCCATAGCGTACGTACTGGACTTATCAAATTTATTTTTAAAATGTGATAAAAAGTATATATTTTTTTATAAATATAAAATCCTCCTATCTGTAACTTCATATTAAATTAATTGTTAGATTCATCAAAATAATAATATAATATTATTTTTTAATAATATTTTTAATTCTTTCTTTCATATGTTATAATTACACTAACCATATATTAATTAATAATTTAATTAATAAAGAAAATATAACTTAACCCAACTAGGAGCAATTAAAACTTCATTTCCACCTACAATTCATAAAAGAGTACAGATTTCCACCATTTCCACTTTCATTTCCACCAACAATTCATAGAACAGTATCAACATATTTCAGTAGCAACATTGAAAGTCTATACCAGTTTCCACCAACTTCAGCAAAACAGTTCTTAAAAACAAAACATATATATATAGTAGTTCATTCAGCAACATTTCCAACATTTCCAAGTTCAGCAAAACATTTGAGTCTATACAAAGCATCTGCTAGACATAAAAACATCCAGGTACAAGCCACTTCTACAGCCAGTTACACACCTCCATAAGGTGTCAAAGGAGACTCCACCAGTATTTGCAATTATTGGTTTCTTTCTCTGCAGAAACTTGCAACAATGAATGTTTTAATATTTCTTTTTTAGCTGCAAATGTCAAACCAGTTTCACAATGAAGCATATCTCTCTGGAGATAAAAGGCAAAATGGTTTATTATAATACCATTCTCTAAGAAAAAATAACAGGATAAAAAGAGCACCCAAAATTCATCTCATCAACAGATCATGTAACACCCAACTCCTTCTTCCTTCTGCCATAAGCAAATTTCAGATATGGAATTTATTACGATGAGGAGAGGACATAACTGTCTGCTCCTCTCTAGTGTCTAAGAGCTCCGTTATGAGTGCCAGATCTCAATGGTGTGTTTTTAAAGATACTATGTGATTTCTAAAACTAGTTTTGTATTTTAAAGTTATGTGTATTTTAAATGGTTCTTTCCATCGTTATTTAACTAGGTAATATTTTAAATAACTCAATTATAATATCTTTGAAGAGCTCCAAAAATATTATAATTGTGGTAATCATTTTATATAAATGATTCCAGTTATTTAAAATATTACGTGGTTTAAATAATGATGGAATCTTTAAATTAATTTAATAGTTTTATTCTCTTAAATATGTTAACTAAGACTTCATCATTTTATAAATGATGAAGGAATATTATTTTAAATAATATTCTATCTTAATTCCTTTCAATGCTTTTAATTAAGTTAACGTTTACGTATTTTCAAATCAATATTTAAGGGTCACCGTTAGATAGTGTTGTAAATCCCAAGACGATGAGTTTTAGGATAAAACCCCTAGCCCTCTCTCTTTCTCCCTCACTTTTCCCCAGCACTCTCTCTCCCTTCCCTTTCTCCCTCTCGGCTTGCCTAGTACGCGACCCCCATGCCCGATTCCTCCACCAAGCCAACCCAGCGACGCCGTGCGTTGGTAGGTCTCACCTCCGCCACCACTGGCACCACCTCACTCCGGCGAGTCTCCTCCCACCGATCTCCCTCTCCCACGCTCTCTCCTCCTCTCCCTTGGCAATGCATAGCTCGAATGGGCTTGCGTCCATTGCACCACCATGTGCCGTCCTCCGGTGCCACCACCTCCACCGCAGCCTCTCCTCCCACCGGCCATCACCCTCCAGTGAGCTCGGCCACCATATCCCTGTCGGTTGCTCCCATGCACATACACGGCCTTACCCATGCACAGGTTCATTGTGCATCCTCCTAACACTGTCGTGCGCGACCACCCTAGCCACCAGACACCAACATGAGCTTCTCTTGGTCTCCCCCTTCCTCCTCCCATGAACTCACGGCCAGTAGCCCCCTCATCCACCTCCCGGTGTCCCTCTCTCTCTCATGCAAGGTTTTCCCCTCCTTCATCGCCGTATGCCACCACCTACGACATGTGACTGCCCTCTCCGACATCCTCAGGCCACCACCAAGCTATCCCAACCACCCACGACCCCGATCTGTCACCCATGCATGCACACTCTCCCTCTCTCTCCCACAACACCTTTCCTTCTCACACACGGCCAGTTCCTCCTCCAGCACCGTGGACCACCGTACCACCACCACCGAGCCTCCAAGGGCTCCACCAGCAGCCTCCCTTAGCAGAGCCCAAAGCCTAAACCACCACTTTATGTGGTAGGTAGTCACTACAAGTGATGGATAGCCACTGCGCGTGGCTATCCTCCATTGTACACGGCCAGATCCACCGTGCTACACCCCTTGCCACCATCACAAGGCCTCCATGAGCCCTTCCAAGGCCACGCCTAGCTATCCAAACGCCTAAATAGCCACCGTACATGGTTTACCAGCCTCGTATGACCCTTCCGGCGTCTTCAACTGTGACGGCTAACGAGCAAAGCACGGGTTATCCCGTCGATGGTATAATTCTATATCCCTCGTTATTTATGTTAGATGCTAGTTGGTTGGTTAGGTTGTGAATTGTGCTGTTAGTATTATGGGATTCACTATGTAGTATGGTGATGTAACGTGCTGTGTCTTGAGGTGTTGGGCGTAGTTGGGATGTGTGTTGTGTAGTGTTGTAGATTGTGCTGTGAAGTGTGGTTGTGGTCTATGTACCGTAGTGGTGATGTGGCGTAGTGTTGTGAAGGGAATACACGTGGAATGTACTTTATGTGGTGGAACGATGCATCATATGGTATGTGTGCCGTAGTGGTGATGTGGCGTAGTACTGTGAAGGGAGTACACATAAAATGTACTCCATGTGGTTAAACGATGCACCATATGGCGTGTGTGTCATAATGGTGATGTGACGTAATGCTGTGAATGGAGTATAAGTGGAGTGTACTCCATGAGGTGCAGCGATACACTGTATGGCATGTCGCAAAGATAAGGGTGGTTGCGTAGTTGATGGGCGAAGAGTTTGATGTATGGTGTCGGGAACTATGGAACAGTGTCTCGAAGTTGCTAAGATGTAGCATGTAGTCTGAGGTGACAAGTGTTGCTGTGTAATCGGCTTATGACTGGGAGTAAGTGCGAAGTGGCTAGAAAGTATCAGAGTGGTGCAACGGAAGCATGATTAGGTAACGCCACGTAGTGACATGGTCCATCAAGAAGTCATGCTACGATGAGTTAGGATGTATGCCGGGTGACGTGATAAAGTCACGTTATAGCTTGGGAATAATCTCGAGCTATATGGCGTGACGTAAGGTGTAATCATGAATAGAGTCATATCGAGTCAAGTGTTGAGATGAACTGTCATGAGGTACAGCTAGCATGAAGAGTCGTCCTAGCTGAGTAAGAGAAGGTTGGTATCGGAGTATGGCACTTGCCATATGAGCCTGTGACCAATGTACTATATGTTGGTCTTAAGGGATAAAGGGGTAAGGTAAGTGTGTGTTCTGGATAGACACACGTGGTGGACGGATTTATCATATCTAATAGGTAATATGTCCTAAGTATGGTTACACTGTGCTTAAGCCTTGGAGTGGCTTAGAGTGAGTTAATATACATGAGGGTAATGACGAGTATACTGTCTAAGAATGGGATGCGTGACTTAATCAGTCTAAGTCATCCGTCGGAACGTGGCTAATGAGAAGAATGAGACAAAGGTCTTAGTGTCTTAATAATAAGGTGAATCATGGATTCACCCTAGCGAGTAAGCACTCGAAGTAGAACGTAAGGTTGAAAGAAATAGTGACTGTAAATGGGTCCCCGAAGATTTTATCATAGTACGGGACACGTAAGAGCACGGGATAGAAGGAGAGTGTTCTAAGTAAAACATAACTATATTTCTAGTTCAGTTGCTTAAGTACTACATAGAGAATAACGTTAAGGTTATGTATGCATGTAGGTTGTCATCTGACACGCGTATGAATGGACTACATGGTATGAAAGTATCATAGAGTTTAGGTAAGTGTTATGTTCATGCTCACCTAGAGTCTTCTAAAAGATAAGAAAAAGAAAGAGAAACTCATTTCCTCTAAAAGATGCTTTACAAAACGACACGAAAAATATTTTTACGAAAGCATGCTAAATATTTAAAAGTATACATATGTATGGCCCCTCCTCAACAGCCCCTTTTTACGCACCCAAAAGTATTATTTGTATGCATGTGAATGAATGACTATACGCGGTATCTATTGTACGTATTTTCTAAAGAAAAGAAAAGAAATGTCGAGGCTTGTGCCTCGAACTAATGCTTTGACTGACGCGAAGAAAGTGTTTTAAAATGGTCCCTACGAGCTGATGTTAAAATGACCCTATGAACTGATGCTTTACAGACACCATGAATGATGATGTTCAAGCCCATGCTTTTAAATGACGTATTTCCATGAACTGAAAAAGACTAAAATTAATGAAATGACTGAAAGGAAATGAAAGTTTCAATGTATGAAAATACATAACGGCCGCATGTATCAATGGAAAATAGGTACCCAATGAACAAATGGGCAGATTGCAATGCTGGGTCGTAGTATCTGGTAGTGCACCCAGTGCTGCACCCTAACAGAATGGGATTCCAACCCATGGCCACGGGCGAATCCATTGGCAATAGAGCCGCTAACCCTAGCACACGGGGCATAACAGTGTGCACTGGTCTATGAAAGTGAAAAGAAAAACAATGTATGAATGCATCGCATTCTTCAAGAAATGAAAACAGTGACGGGGGAAATGTTTTACGAAAAGAAAAGCATGTTTAAAGAAGAAAACCCCCGTCCACTGATATTTAGGAATGAAAGCACATATGCATGTATGTATAGTATGTATAAAATGATAAATGTATGATTGAAAACCTATGTTGCTATATTTTAACAGTATGAAGTAATGATTACTGAGTATTCGACTCATTTTAGTTTTATGTGTGTCCCTCCCCCACAGGAAGCTAAATGAGCAATACGCTTCAGGACGGACACGATCTAAGGGAAAGAGTACGAAGGTCTAGGTATGAGGATTTTAAATGTATGAAAGACTTTTATTTTAATATTTATATTTTTCACTCTTTTATCCCATAAGCATATTTTATTTTATTTTATTTTATAACATAGAGTCTTGCACCCTGGGAATGACAGTAAAATGTTTTAAATCAAACGGTAATTCCTGTCATTTTTTCTAAAATATTTCTTAAAAACACCCACCACAAGGACGGGCGCTACAGATCACGATTACCAAACCACATTTTTATTGTACAATATATACCATGACAATAGAAAGTCTTTTTTTTTATTATTCAATAAGTTGACAACAGAAAGCCCTTATTAACTTTGTTATTCAGGAAACACCTTACAATAAGTTATAAAAAGAAGAAGAAGAAGAAGAAGATTGGGAATTCTTCCTTACATACTTGAAAGTATCGATAGCGTATAAAGTAATGAAGAATATCTCTAACCATAAGTGGCTAAAGGATCTTTTAATATAATTGAGAGAACTAGAAAGTGAAAACATGTAAACGTTATAAAATATTAGGCTTTTAGATTTTTACTATTTCCTAATCACAGAATCCTAATGAATTGGAATAGAACTTCTGTTAAAAAAAAGAAAAATTGCAATATTCCTACCAATTGTTCATAGTCATATGGATTATTTGATAAATTGACATTGCCAATATTAGTTTATCATGTGACTCTTGACTTTTGAGGCCTAAGTGATTGTTAACGTTGCTAATATTAGTTTATCAGAGACTGCACGTCATATTGCTCTTTATTTTTTTCTGTTCCATTTTTTACACCGTCCACTCACTCTACATATATAAGATTAAATGCAATATATCTATATATATAATGATGTGTCTGTTCTTTCTCTAAAAAGACACAAATCATTCAATTCCATACAAATAGCTAGCAATATGCAGTCAATTCTAATATTAAGAAACAATATACCAATAATAGTTTGGTCTCCCAAATAATTTTCTTGCCTCACTTTTCAAATGGTGGACCACCTTACCGAAGAGGCCGCCCTGTATTATTGGTTTGTCTATATATTTATGTTAGTATAGTTTTCAATGTTAACAACTTAGGTCACGTCACTTCATGTGTACTGAGATAGCCTGCAGTTGCATGAGTTTACTTTAATAAATTATTATTATTATTATTTTGTTAAGAAGTCATACATATACGATGAAAGGCTACGAATAAGCCGACCTCACTACAACAAAAAAGAGATTTTGGGACGATTTTATTTTGGGACGAATTGAAAATCATCCCAAAAAGTGAGATTTAGAGACGAATTTTATATTTCGTCCCAAAAAGATGACGGAAGCTGCATACCGTTCGAACGCGTTCGAACGGTATGTTCAGGGACGAAATTTTCCGTCCCTAATAATTTAACCGTTCGAACGATAATGAGGCACTTTAATTTTTTGCGTTCGAACGAAAATTTTGGCGCGTTAAGTAACATCGTTATAGCGGGAAATTACTACGCCGTTCGAACGTGAATTTTCACCGTTCGAACGGTCTAGCATATGTTTTTATTTTTAAGAGAATTATATTTATATTAACTCTTAATTATGAGAAATTTATCAATTAAATAATAGGAATAATATAAATCAATAATTAGTTCAGAAAATATAAAATAAGACTAATTCATAATTAAATACTAAATTTGCAAAACATTAAATATTGTCCATTCTAAAAACAAAACAAGAATAAATAAAAGATAGAAAATACTAAGACCCCATGTCTTTGTACACTTCCTCGACTGCAGCTAGGCGTTCCTCTATCTGTGTCAGTCGAGTACTAATGGTGACCTGAGTCGCCGACATAGCATCAAGCTCCGTACGTAAATCAGAGATGCTACCAATAATCTCAGTACGAAACTCAGACATTGCAGAACGGACCTCCATACGCACTGCATCGATCAACACTGATGTCTGTCCGCTGATCGCTGCACGCATGATCTCGGCCATGTCCTCACGAGTAGTGCTGTGTACTGATGCCTCGGCCTGTACTCCATGATCTCCTGGCTGTGCATCTCTTTGAGGATCAACCGGGTCTGGATGTTGTCCACGAAGACACAGTCTCGAGTGTCCCGTGCTGCGTGAGAGGGTGGTACTGTTGATCGGTCCCATCGGCTGCCGTTTACGCTCGGCAACATCAGGCACAACACCGGCAAATAACAA
>QEOT01002059.1:0-48337 GCA_003123785.1 Pterocarya stenoptera
TCCGGCCACTACAGAATGGTTCTTGCCACCCAATGTGTTTCGATGGGGTGCCAGACCACCTCTTGGTTGGTGGTCGATTTTTTAATTTTTGAGAAATGCCACAAGCAAATCTTATACTACACACCTCCTCCTAACTAACGCGTGACTTATCATTTTTGTCATTCTATTTAAATACACACATATTTAAGCATTAATATAGAAAGACAAAAATGATAAATTACTTGTTGGTTAGATGGAATCATGGAGTTGTGTGGAGTTAAGATTCCCTATAACATTTCTCATTTTTAAATAGATTACTACTCAAATAAGAAATGTTATAAGGAAGTCTTATACCACAGACCTTCACATAATCAACATGTAATTTGTCATTTTTATATTTCTATTTTAAACACACATTAACGCATTGAAATATTATATTTAGAAGCCAGTGTGCAAAGCACACCCTCCATTTAATTGACGTGACAATACTTGATTTGTTAGAGAAATCTGAAATTAAAATCTCTTACAAATCAAGTCTTATTTGTCAACAAAATAGAGTGTGTTTTGCACAACAGTTTCAAATAGAATAACTCTTAGGCATTAAGATAAAATGATAAAAATAAAAAATTATATATTAAATAAATAGAAGTGTGCGGTATATGACTTTCATATAAAATTTATTTATTATAGTAAAACTACGTATATTTATAATTTTACATACAAAACTCAATTTATAGATTCTCTTTTAAAATTCAAATTTTATAATTTTTATCATTTCAATAACCGACGCGAATCAAGTTTTTCTTTTTATCACTTTTCTTTCTGTAAAAAACAAGATAACATGGGCTGTTTTTTAAAGTTGTTTTTTTGTTTTATACCACATCCTAACGAAAGATATTTTCTTTAGAATTAGTTGTTTTTTAATAAACATTTATTTGTTATTTTCGGTCGTACTAATTGATGTGACGTATTTTAAAGTTTTTAGTATATAAATAAAAAAAATCATTAAATGACAAAATTAATATAAAAAAATAATCTTTCTATTAATTTTATAATTAACACGGACTCTATCAACAAGAAGAAGGTAGGCAGATTATTTATTTTTCCAAAAGTTGGGCTATAGATTATTCAGGTCAAGCTGGATTTTTTTTTTTTTTTTAAATTCAAACAAATGTTCAAAACACAGTATGCAAAAAGGTGCAGATAAAAATTATAAAATCTTGTTCAAATAAATCTTTAAATTAACGCTGAACTGAAAAATCAAGATTAATCATATAATTTAGTTTTGAATTTATCTTGAGAGCAAGATAATGGAAGCTCCGGCAGTTTTTTTTTTTTTTTTTCCAATAAAAAAATGATAAAACAAAAGGCAAACAAAACCACAAAATCATCATTTATAAAGTCCTTGATTGCAAGCTCTCTAGTTCACACTTTCAATAAGAATGATTATACCATTGAAGATGATTAAGACAATAATGTATTAGACCCAAAATCAAAAGCAAAATCAAAATGCAAAAGTAATTGATTGTTTATGAGACAGGTGAATGAACAATAAGGTTAGGTTTGGATAATGATTAATGAGTTGAGATGAGGTGGGTTGAGATAAAAGATGAAAGTAATATTGTTAAAAAATTATTTTTTAATATTATTATTATTTTAAAATTTAAAAAAATTAAATCTTTTTATTGTATTTTATGCGTAAATTTATGAAAATTGTAGTAATGAGATGAGATGGATTCAGAGTATTTCTCAATCCAAACTGAGCCAAGCTTTTACACAGTGCATGCAACTACACCAACATGGTACTTATATAAGTGGGTAGAGATGAGGGGATTCGGTCATACAATTGAAAAAGAATTTTGCTACTCATCATCTCCACACACCACATACCGCACTTTTTTTCTCTTTTTTAAAACTTAATGAGGGTTACTTTTGTTTTGTTTTTTTGCTCTTAATCTTAATTGGCACGTTACAAGAATATGCAGCTTTACCTCAGTGCAAAGAGGGGGAGAGTCGTGTCTCTATTTATATGGGTCTTTGTCTAATTAATTCCATATTGGCTGCTGAATAATTTTCACTTAGAATAAACGTGAATAAGCTGATGAATTTGAAATCAAAATAGGAAAGAACTCCTTAATCAACTCGCTTTAATACAAAATTCTGGTCAGACAGAATAAAATCCAAAGAAGGTTCCCTATAATTCCTTGTGTCATGTGTGTGTGGGAGATATAAAAGACCACAAACAACTTAATTCAAGGGAACCACCTCACCTTTTTGTAATGTTTTATTCGATATTAATCGTCAAAATAAACAGTTTTTTTAATTATTTAAAGACCTTTTACACTCTATTTCATATTAGTGAAAGTCAATGATAAATACTGACCTTGAAAAGTATGAACTCAAATATTAAATATAGTAAATCCATACATTGTATTTATATCTATTCAAATTGCAGAAAATATTTGACCAGAAGAACTTCATCCCATAAATTATGGATTATTTCTTATGATCGTGGGGGCTCATGTTAGGACTGCCATGTCTTTAAGTTATACTTCTTCATATGAGAGAGAGAGAGATTTCAATGTTCCCCACAGCACAATAACAAGTGATGATAAACAAGCATAGAAGCCCAACTTGAAGAACAGAGGATCTGCCTCTATGATTCGTCCGGGTAAAGTAAAGATAAACAATACCACACCATTCATCTCCACCCCTTTTGTCATTTTGCTCTGAAAAATGCAAGTGGATACCAATTATAAGGAAAGTGACTTTCTTTTTCAAAGGTTTAAATGACACTCCTAACAAAGGAAAAGATAGACACCGGCCTTATTAATAATCACCATAACAATATCATATGATAATAAGCAAGAAAAAAACTTCTCTTGTCCCCCCCACTACTCAATTGCTCAAAGGGTAGCACATTGGAGAAAGATCGATACCATTATGGGTCTTATAATATAACAAGAGAGATATTGTTTTAAGCATCCACTCTTAATTGAAGCATCTAATAGGGGTGTGACAAGATTAAAAAATGGACAAAGAATACACTAAAAACCCTCTTCATCAAAATATTCTGTGTAAGGGAATTTTCCCCATCAAACCCAAGGGGCCCATAAATGAAAGGAAGCAAGATCCAAAGCCCGACCTGGAGTAACGAGCCCTTAACCCAAACCACAGGCAAGCTCCTCTGTACACAACCTGCATGAGGGATGATGCTGCAACAACAGATGGGACTCATCGATCTAAGGTCCTCTCGAGTAGTGTTCAGACCTCAAGTGCTCACTTGTACAGCATGCGTGATATATGGCAAGCCCTTGATCTACTAATAGAAAATGCATGAACAGACCAGCAGAGAGACAAACTATGAAAAGGAGGTCGGATAACCACGCTGCATAAATAGCTCCACCACCCGGACAACACGTCACATTAATGATGCCGTCACACAGCCACACCACATTTGAAAACTTTGACACAATGAACAGTACGGGGGACATGGCCTTCATGGTAGTAGGCACTATCTACTCCTCAGGCCTATAGTATAAATAGCATATCCCAGGTACGAGAATGTCTCTTTGATCCCTAGACTCTCTTACTTTTTTGCTACACTCCAAGAATATTTACTAACTTTGGCATTTGAGGTTACCCGGCCCCTAGGCCGCCCTCTAAAAGCGCCAGTCTTTTCTACCTTGTGCAAGACCCATTTTTGAAGACCTGGATTGTCGGAGCTTGGCACAAAAGTATGTGAAACACGATGTTAACAGTGGCATCGTCTATGGAATTGTAATTGATCTTCAGTGTCATTCTCATGCCTGTGACAACCCATTTCGAACAACTCAAGAAAGACATTAGAGACGTCATGAAAGTAAGGTTGAAAACCATAGAGGAGTGGGTAACAAAACTAACAGGCGAAGTGCAGACACTCAGCAAAGAAAAAGAGGAGCTCAAAAAACCTTAACAGGAGCAAGATGGTGGGGTGGGATCTAGCGACACTAAGCACGTGGGATCTTGAAACATGCAAGCGGGACTTAACAAGGAAATGGAGCAGAAATACATGCAGGACAAGCTTTGCATCCTCAAAGGGAAATACGAGGAGATAGAAAGGAAAGTAGGTATGTTATGACCAATGGACCAATTGCTCACAAGTATGGGTCTACCCTATACTGAAAAAGTAATGGCGGTGCCTTTGCCACCAAAATTTAGAGTCCCCATTATGAAGATGTATGATGGAGGAAGGGACCCTCTCGAGCACCTGAAAACTTTCAGGGTTCACATGACGTTGCATGGTTTCCCCTGAGAAATAGCTTGTAGGGCATTTCTACCGACCCTAAAAGGGTCAACACATGTGTGATTCGAGTCACTAGCACCGGGATCGATGGACAGCTTCGGCAAACTAGTTAGGCTGTACCTAACCTAATTCATGTCCAGTCGGAAGAGGCGGCGCCCGGCTATGTACCTCCTCACCAAACAGACAGAGGATGAAAGCCTAAAGTCCTACTTAGCTCTGTTCAACAAAGGGCACATGACCATCGACGACCAAGACGAGAAGATAACCTTGGCAGCACTTCTGGGGGGAGAAGGTCTGGCCACGACCCAGTTTATGGCAGAGCTAGCCAGAAGGACTCCTGTGACATTGTGAGAGCTCATGGACTAGGCTGAAAGCTTCATCAACTTAGAAGACACTTTCTGAGCATTAACGGAGCCACGAAGGAAGGAAGTGGAGCCCGCAGAGAGGAAAACGGAGTTCCCAACCAAGGCCAAACCCTATGAAAATGGCAAGAGGAAGTCCCGACAAAGGGATCTGTACCCCGGTACGACCAACCCACGTTCGCCATTCAAAAGGAAGACGACCAGGGAACAATGCACTGCTATTGCACGTACCACTGGTCCACCTTGTACAATACTGCAGACTGTTTCTACCCACAAGGGAGGAGGGAATATGCAAAACAGTAGAAGCGATGCCACTCCCTGGTCAGGAGGCAGGAGCAAGAGAGGAGGGGAAGATTGAAAGAAAGGAATCGGTACCAAGGCGAATGAAATAGATGGGCGAACAGCCTTAGTGATAAAAGAGCCATTGCCAGTTTGCCCCCATTCGCCACCAAGGTAGGAGCCCCTTTAGGCAAACTCGAACCATAGTTAGAGGATTCGCGGGCCGGGTGTTACCTCAAAGAGTAGGAAAGCACAAGCTAGACGGGCCCGATGCCACAAGGTGTACTCAGCTTAGTATCATCCTGCCAAACAGCAAAGGGGTGACCCTACTCCGACAATCTCATTCACAAAGGCTGATGAAGAAGGGGTCATGTACCCCCACGATGACCATCTAGTGGTCACTATGCTTGTCACCAACTTCACCACCCGCAAAATCCTCATCGATAATGGGAAGTCTTGTCCCTTTTGTAGAGGAGAGCGGGTCCTGCCTTCGAGAAGGCTAGAACAACTTACCCCAGCTCCTATCACGGTGAAGAACAGTCAGCCAACTTGCTGTCCGAACTTACCTCCTTGCGGGATACCACAAGGAAATGTAGGCCTTAAGGTTGCCTTGTTCCTCCCACGACTGAGTGCAAGTTAGTCCTCAACTATCCGAAATTAGAAACTATACCTTCCTCGTAAGTGTCAACAGGAGAGAGTGGGTACAGTGACAAATAACTTACCTCCCCGCAGGATACGAGGGGAAAGGTAGGCCTAAAAGGTTACCTTATCCCCTTGCGGAAGAGAATGAGTTTGGCCCTTGCAGCGACTCGAATACCTACCCCGACCACCACTAAGAGTGAAGAATGGGTATAGCACCAGCCTAGCCCAAAATGTTACATTTCCCTGTAATTTCAACGAACGAGAGTAAGTCCAATAACAAATTATCCAAACAACTTACATCCCTGCGGGACCCAATTGGGAAAGGCCGGCCTAAAGGCGGCCTTATTCCTCTCGCAAAGGAGAGCAGGTCGTACCTTCGAGGCGGCCCGAAAAATTTACCCCAACTCCTATCACAGTGAAAGAGTGGACTGCCCTAGTGGCCGCTTGAAGAAGTTGCCTCATTGGGAAATCAAAAGGGGCGGGCTAATTTGAGGTAGCCTGGCCTCTCCCCGATGGAGTGCGAGTTTTAGTCCTACGACTACCCGAAGTAAGAAGAATCTCCAACAGAGAAGCAAAAGGACGAGAACGAGTGAGGCATAATAAGCAAAAGGGCAAGAACGAGAACAAGGGATCTGGGACCCTAACAACAGGGGATTGGCAGTTCCACCATGTGGCACTTAGGCCGCCACAACTAGGAGTAGCTTGAGTGCTGCCAGAGGACCCATTGCCCACTAGGGTGTGAAGATTTCGTCGAAGCCATGAAAGATTTTTTTTTTTTTTAAAAAGGTGCAAATGAACTTTAGAATAAAAGCGAAGGAAAACAAAGGAGCTAAGAACTCAAGCAGCAAAGCAAGAGTCATAGAATAAGAAAGAAAAGACATAGCAAGTATAATGGGTTTCCTAACGTGGGGGAGGGTCCTTATATAGGTAGGGTTCACGTTTGACCTCCCGAGTCGCCATAACTCCACGAATGACCACGTGTCCCCCTAAAGAACCAGAATCCCTTAATTATTGCAACCTCTGCAGAGTATATCTACTGATAAGATATGCATAATTAATGGCTATGAAAAACAGAGCCATGATACAGAAATTGAAGGGGCACCATTCAATACGGAAGCGTAACTAACATTGTGTTGCCACGTATGCGAAATGTGAGTGATCACTCAACATGTGACAAGGCGGGCTGGGAACTTGACAGGACATGGGGTTAAAAGAAATGAGAAGAATTCCTTCCGGACCAGTCTGGGAAGAATTGGTAAGGTAATGGTAAAAAATTTATTCCAACTGCTTAAAACCCACTGGGCCTCGAACCAATACCCAACCCCCAAGCCAGCTTAAGGGATGAAACATCTGCCAGGGAGGGGCGCCGAGTAGTCAACGGGGCAGATCAGCCTAACAGTCTATGGCTACTTTTAGAACCCAAAGACTTATGCAGAGCACATCGAGAAAAGCGGAGGGAGGAAACCAATATTAAAAATAGGAATGAAAAGCTAAACGGCTAGCGAGGTCAAAAAGGTTAAACCAAATGCCAGCAGGGTGGGCCGAGAACTTTGAAAGCTCGGCAGGGCATAGTCGTCCAAATAACAAAGTACAGTATGGTTGAAAGCGATGGCCGTGCTCCAAGAACGATTGTTCTAAAAGGAAAAACAAGCGCAACGTGATCGGCCAACTGAGTGGGTAGGAGCCCTACGAACCCCTTCACCATGATCCCCAGACTGGCCATCAAAAAAGAAGAAGAAGAGACAAAAACAAGGCGTAAAGAACAAGATATGTGTACTAATCAGTATATATTTATACAAGTCGCTTGGCGACAAAGTGTGGATACATATGTGCACAAAAAATAAAATCTTTAAATCTTAGCACCAGGGACACCGATCTTAGCGGCAGTAGAAGCAGAATTGGTATGCTCCACAACTGTCGCCCCAGGAACAATTTGACTGGGGAAAGCCTCAGGCATCTCTTTCCTTCCTAGGTCACGATTAGTTTGAAAGGCCACCTCGTTGATAGGAATACTAGCAAACACAAGCCTCTGAAGGTACTTAGTGAAGGATCTTGAATGCAACTCCGGACTCTCCAGAAGGAATGCCCACATTGATCTGCGGCCTTTGATGGCCCTGCGTCCCCAAGCTTCTTCACGAAGTCTCAGGAACCACTTTAGCTACCTTTCTAAGGAGAGGGTGATGTCTTGAAAACTTTGGTTCAACTGCTCCAATCGCTCCTTCTCCTCTCGCACTTGGGATAAGTCGTCCTGAAGACTTTAGTTGAGTCACTCCAATTCTTTTTCCACTTTTGCTTGTATTTCTGCCAACACCACTCTAGCTTCCTCGCTTTTTTGAACTCGTCCGACAGGTCAAGTCGCGTCCTCTCCAGCTCGCACTTCAATAGTTCCCTCTCCTCCCTTTTTCCACAAGCACAATCCAAGTTCTCTTGAATGACTGGCTCCTAATCATCCACGATGAAAGCCGCAAGCTAGGAAGTACCTTGGCAACAAAAATGAAAAACTAAAAAAAAAAAAAGGGAGAGGAAAAGGCGGGAAAGAAATGATTGAACCTTGTGTAAAAAACTAGATAATCACTCAACAACCCGACCAATGGCTTCCTCTCGGCTTCCCTCCATGGCTAGCTAGGACAAAGAAGGAAGAGCTTCTGCAAGGCCTCGGAATTCAGGCAATCCCATAGAAACTTCAAGAGGATCAAATGGATCCTCGCTCAAACCCCCAGGACGAGGGCCAATCGCGACATCCGGAAGAGAGTCATCCCCTATTGGATACTCGGCCTAGGTGAGTGGTTCATCATGCGGACCCTTGCTGACTGTATCATCTAAGGAACCACCACCCTCTGGGAGCTCAACCTGGATGAGTGGGTCGATGATTGGGCTCCTTGGACCATCTTCAGCAAAGCTATGCAGAAGGGAACTCTCCCTCTCTAGAAGTGCGGCCTGGAGGAAGGAATCCGCAGTGGAACACTTCGAACTCCCAATGATTGCAACGTTTGGAAAGGACTTACCTCCTGTATGATCTTCTGCCTCTCCACGGTTGCTAGAAGTAGCCACCACCCTTTCATCATCAGTTTTAAGAGAATGACGAGATGAAAAAGGAGGGGAGATTTATGAAGAAGAACGATGTCCCTCGTCAGGAGTGGTGGATGGGAAAATACTATGGAGAAGGACGTCCATCTCGACCTCGCCCCCGGACGCCTCAGCAGCAACCATCGGTAGAGGCACACCGAGAAGACTGCTTGCTAGCTCACCTGTAGCAACCGACACTAGAATCGCCACAGTAATGGGATGGCTGGCCTCCAAGGTAGCCAATCCCAGCATTAATGGGTCCCGGACCCCAGGAAGAGGCCTATCCTCGGCCCAAACACTCTCTCGATAGATTTTCTTTTCCTTGTCTGGTAGAGGAAAGTCCAAAGAACGCTTCCAAGGCATAACAACTTGGTGTTGTGCAGCATTCGACCTATAATCAGAGGGAAGTGTCCCAAGAGAGGCAGAGAGCTCCTTAAACTCTTTTTGGAAAGGAGGATTTTAGAGAAAACGTTGTTGGGATGGTTCTGCACACATTCTCGTATAATCGTGATACGCTGCACTTCATAAGGGGTGGTTATCGGACACACAACCTTGTCTTCTGGAATATTTCCCAGTCTGTCCGTATTGGGAACTCTTGACGGTTCACCTGGCCTACCAAAAACTCCCATCTATGACCAAATACAAAGAAGAATTTGGGAGACCAGTCATTTACTTTGAGGTACGGCGACTCCAAGGTGACTAGGGCATGGGCTTCTTTGAAACTGCATACATTCCCCTTTTGCCATAACACCCTGCAGATAAGAAGAAACTCATGACTAATAAGGTCCGCGTCGTCCAAGAAAGATTCCAACTAAGCCCGCCGCCAGATAATGCTGCAGCACATCAACAATCTCAAGGCATTTGAGTGCAGTTGGGGAGGGGCCAAACCCAAGCGGTCACAAGTAGGGTGAGGGAATGATAGTCTCAAGCCGCATGCAAACATGGAAAGGTATAGGGCCACCTTGGTGGAATGACCCTCTGCGTCGACGGCACCTTCATCAGGGCCAGGAACTTCGAAGGAAGCGAACTCTGGTACTTGGTACGTGTGGGCTAAGGAGGCCAGCATTGGTTTGTTGGTAGTCAAGCACCATCCACTACTCAAAAACAATGGCCTGGTATCAGCAGAGCCCCCACCGAAAACATTGGGTTGAATAAATTTTTCAGAGGCCATCACCCGCAGTGCACGAAGTAGCAAAGAAGATTGGTCGGAGACAAGAAAAATTGACAGAACTATTAGGCGGACAATCACAATGCAATGAGTAGAAACCAAGTCTCTCTCCCACGTTTTATAAGTAGAGAGTGACGGTTAGACTCTCATGCACCATGGCAACAAGGGTACTCACCATTTCAGATTATGGGAATGTGGTCGCCAATCAGCAAAAGCCTCCAGGGCCTCAGAATAACGTAATAAGGTTCCCGGCCTTCGTAGTAAGGCTTGATCGGATCATGAAGAAATTTCCACCGTACTCATCTGGTAAGAATTAGCGAGATAACTGTAAAGAGATTTTCTCCACTAAGCCCAAGGGGCCCATAAATGAAAGGAAGCAAGATCCAAAGCTTGGCTTGGAGTAACGAGCCCCTAACCCAACCCACGGTCAAGCTCCTCTGTACACAATCTGCAGGAGGGTTGATGCTGCAACGGATGTAACTCGTCGATTTGAGGTCCCCTCAAGTAGTGTACAGACCTCAAGTGCCCACCCACACAGCAGTTGTGGTATATAGGGAGCCCTTAATCTATTGATAGAAAGGCATGAACAGACCAGTAGGGAGACAGACTAAGAGAAGGAGTCGAATAACCATGCCACATTAATAGCTCCACCACTCGGACAACACACCACATTAATGACATCGTCACAAAGTCAAGCCATATTTAAAGACTCTGACACAATTAACAATATGAGGGACACAGACTTCATGGTAGCAGAACTATCTGCTCCTCAAGCCTGTAGTATAAATAGCATATCCCAGGTACAAGAACGTTTCTCTGATCCCTAGACTTTCTTACTCATTACCCTTCAAGAATATTTACTAGTTTTGGTATCGGAGATTACCCAGCCCCTAAACTACCCTCTCAAAGCTATAGTTTTTTCTACCTTATTCAGGGTCCATTTTCGAAAACCTAAATTATCGGAGTTTGGCCCAAATGTGTGCGAAATACAATGTTAGTAGTGTGAAACTTTAACCTCAACTTCATTTATTTTAAATCCCTTTTAATGGAAGATGAAAATGTCATTTTTTCTGAAACCAATCGTAAAACAGAAAAACCAACTCCTTTGAGTTATTTGGCTTAGCTAAAGGGAGACAACTTTTTGTGTACAGTCAGTGACCATTATTTTGTTTTCGGTCGAGGAATGGGATTCTCTCGTTCCATATTTCACTATAAATGGAGAGAATCTTGTTTCCTTGGGTTGGTTATATTTTAAGTGGAGCTTCGTTTTCAAGTTTTGATATCAATTTGCCCACTTCAATTAAAAAAACAAACCATTACTAACACTAAAACTTCAAATTAAGGCCTCGTTTGAAAACATAAACAATCTCATCTCACTATAAAAATTTTCATAATTTCATTTCAAACATCACTTAAACATAAATATTTTTCAATTTTAAATCTTCAACTTTTTTGCTTTAATTGTTTACCTAATCATTATATTTTTTTAAAATTTCTAAATAAAACACATAAAATAATTTAACTTTTTTAAATTTTAATACAAAAATTATATTAAAAATTATTCTTTAATAATATTTTAACTTTATATATTTTTATTAAATTTTTTCTCTCTAATTTTTCAAAATCTAATAAAACATCTTATTCAAATAACTTCACTATTATTCATAAATAATTTCACTACTATTAACATATTTTTCATAACATCTCATTCCCCAATCGAGGCCTAAGATATGCCAGTGCAGTCAATCAAATTTTTTAAGTGCAAGCGAAAACGTATGGCAGCTCAAGGGAGCAAATATGATTAACCCTCAGTTTTTCTTTTTTTTTAAATCCATCACATCTGGTTTATGAGGTAATCAAAGAATAAAAATTTTCATTCGATTCACTCATCCTCTAAACGTCGGTTTGAATTGAGAGTTAATGTGACATCATCATGTCTCTTATCTTATTTTATCTTATTATTATAATTTTTATATAAAATATAATAAATAATTTAAAATTTTCAAATCTCAAAATAATAATAATATTAAAAAATATTTTATTCTAATAATATTTTATTCAATTTTCAACTTTCATCTCATCTCAATTCACTATCCAAACCTAATCTAAATCTCTCAATTTCACTTTAAATAGACACTATTCATTTAATAAAAAAAATTTAGTTCTAAGAGCACTGGTCATTACCAAGTCCAAATTTTAATTAAAAACTTGAAGAGGTTAATCTAAATTGGTCTAATTATTCCAAAATCAAAATAATAATATAATATTATATATTTTTATTATTTTTTTATATTTTATAAATAGACTCTATATATTAATTAATAATTAAATTTTTACTGTCCAAACAAATTATTTAACACGAGAACTACCTCACTCTCTCATGTCCTATTTTCTTTCTTTCGGTGATGAAATTTTGTTTGTTCTGTTCTACTGGTGAGGGGCCATGGAAGAATTGGGTTTTTTTTTTTTGTACTCTTTTCGTACAGTTTTCATGGTGTAATTATTACCGGAAGAAAGGAAGAGAAAGGGAAGGGAGGGAGAGAAAGGAGGGGGGGAGTAAGTGGAAAAAAGTGAGAAAACAATGAGTGCAATGACCAAAACAATTATGTTTTATGCTAAATGCGTCCATTTCAAGTGAAATAAATAGAGACCAAATAGTATTCCCTAATTACGTGCAGAATATAATAGCCTTACAATTTATTGGCTGGATGGTTATTGTGCATCCATAATAATAGTTAGAGGGTATTTAAGGTTTTTTTTTTTTTTTTTAAACGAAAAAAAAGAAAAGAAAAAGAAGACAATTCATCAGTGTCAGAACACGGGTTGATGTGAAGTAGAGGCTAAGCAGAACGTAAATCAGATAGAATAATATCAACAGCATAACATTTGAGTGAGATGTGAGGCAGCATATTAGCTTGCTCTTTGTGCCTCAACTCTGCCTGCCTGCCATGAACCTTTTCCTGTCGCCATGTCATTCTCGGGAGCTAGATGTAAACATTTTAATGCAAGATAAAATAAATCAATCAAGTCGGAAATATGTGCTCGTCCACACAAAGACAAGAAGCTGCCCCCCCCTAGTCTGATGCTGTCACGCATAGTCTTATGCCACTTCATTTTGCATAAATGCGAAATGGCAACCAACCAGGTCCCGCCTCATCAAGATTCCAACTTGATATCTCATTGAATTGGAGCACAAAGTCCCGCACTACCACCAAACCTTTAGAAAAGCCACGCACAAAAAGGACGCATTTTCGTAGCCTTCAACTCAACTATCCTTCGAACGCTGCCATCATCAATGACATTATACAAACACATAAAGATCTTTCAAGTGAACTTTTTCCACAGGAAAAAAACAAAGGATCCTCACAGGGATGAACAGAACCAATTTTCGATCATCATTAACCTGCAGCTTTGAATGGCTTACGCGCACAACAACTTACCCAGACGGGGAAAATATTTTATTTTGAAGCTCACATCCAGTGCTGTTAAATTTCTGAAACACGAACCTTTTTCATTTCTGGAACTTGTTTTTACAATGAAAGAATTCACAAATAAATGGATACGTGAGGATGAGGTTTCTATGGTAACAAATAAAGTAGGGAAAGAATGTACAGTGGCTAATTTCTAAAATCATGATGTGGCTGATTTTGTTGCTGATTTGGTGCTAAATGTGATCATGTCAATACTCCCTCTCAAGTTGACGCATAGAGATCCGTATCATCCAACTTGCATGAAAAATAATGAAATAGTTCCCACCCTAATACTTTAGTACAGATATCGGCGACTTGCTGATAAGAGGAGATATGAACGAGGCCTGACCGGATCTTATCATGAATTATGTGACAGTCAATCTCAATATGTTTGGTGCATTCAAGAAACACAGGATTGTGAGCGATGTGGAGAACAAATTGATTGTCACAATATAAGCTGATGGATTCAAAATAAGGAACACCAAGATCAATGAGGAGATGTTTTAACCAAGTGAGTTCACAAGTGGTGACGGCCATGGCGCGGTATTCAACTTCAACAGAAGAACGTGTGATGCCGGATAGAATATAGATTAATTTTGACAGCTAATTTCAACAGATGATCAATACAGAGAAGACAATAGATTTGCCCAAAATACAAAGAAAACTCTGAATAATATTAATTAATAGTAAAATCTGAAATTATTTTATGAAGCCCACAAGCCGGACTTAAATAGCTGCAAAATTCAAAATTATGAAGATTTTTTCATTTTAAATTATTGTTTGAGAAATGAATACATAAATAAATAAGATTCCGAACAAAAAGTTGGTCAAAAGCAAAATCAAAATAATTTCCAAACTTGAAACCAAATATTTACCACAAAGTAAGAATGATATAAATATATGATTTGAAGGAAAATAATTAATATTGTCCTTAGTCCAAGGAAGATATTAAGCTTTTCCTTTCATATTTGTACAAATTCATCTTCTTAAAGTAGTTCTTCAATACAATCAATGTAGAATTTGAACCTAAATACCTCATATCAATTTGGGTTTGCATCATTCTTACTGGGTTGAAGAGAATTCGTCCTCGAATTCTAAACTTTCTTGCCTCGATTCTTTGGATGTCCAATTAGACCACTATTTCTCTCCATTTGTTGTATCATCCCAATGATCACGAAAAAATCAAAATTGATTTGATCGGCTCAAAATAAAATAATACTAAGCATCTTATACTCTAAAATTAAGTTTCTTTTCTACATTTGAAATTCAAAAAACATATGTAACACCCCGTATTTTAGTGTATTTTAATGAAGGATTATTTTAATTAATTTAATGATTGATCCTCTAGTTTTAGTATTTTGGGAGTTTTAAAATTATTATTTTATAATATTTTATTGGGCTTTCTCCTTATTAATTATTATTTCAGATTTAAATTGATCTTTGATTTAAATTGGTTCGTTTATGGGTTTTAAAATTATTGTTGTTTTATTTAAAGCATTTCACTGCGTTTAATTTATTTTAATTAGTGTTATGCAATTTAATTGCCTTTTATTTTAAAGTATGTTATTGTTGGAGTTTAATATTTTATTTTAATTAGTTTTGAGTTTATTTTGTTTTATTTAATTTACTGGTTTAAAAATAATGTTTTGAGGATCAGTTGTGACTCGAAAGTGGTGAGGATTGGACCTCATTTCTTTTCCCCTATCTTTTCTTTTCCTCTTTCCTTTTTCTCTTTCTTTTCTTTTCTTTTTCTTCTTTTTTTCTTCTTCCCGTCGGACGTACACCCAGCCCCGCGTCTCTCTCTCTCTCCTCTCTCTCACGTCCGATCGAGCTTAAGCCACCGGCGCCGCCTCCGGCCGGCCGTGGCCCTCACCGCCGGCACCACCGGCTTCCCCACCTGCCGGCGAGCTACCCCTCCAAATCTCAGCCCACGCCGCGCCGCCGTTAGCCTCCGAGAGCCGTGCGAAGCCGTAGGCTTCTCCTCGCCGTTCCGCCGCCGTCCGGCCACCATTGGCCACCATTTCTTCACCACTTCTTCACCGGCCCAATACCAAGCTTTTCCACCCAAACCCAGCCCCGATCCGTCGCCGGAGCCGCCCGTGCGAGCTCCATTTCCGATTTGCTATTCTCGGCCTTAAACCACCATTTCGGCCGCCACCCACGGCCAACTTTCACTACCATTAGCTTCACCGACCTCAATAGGCCCTACCCTATCAATTTCAAGTCTTCGTTTGACTCCGTGCAAATTTGGGTTTACAGTGTATTCGGCCACAGTGTTTTTACACTGTGGAGTTGCTGATTTGGTGCTTCCAGTTCCTCCGTGATCCTCCGTAAATTATTTTAAAGCACTGTAAGTATTTCTCCAAAAGACTTTTAAGACTTTAATATATTTTTGCACTAACTTGTTTTATAAACTGTGAATTGGTTATCTGATTGAGCTGATAACTGTTGGTTGTTGATTTCATGGCATTGTGCACGCATGCGTGGGTGCGTGTGTGTTTTATAAAATTATATTTAAGGCTTTTTGGGTGCGTGTGTATCACCCCCAAGCCGAGATGGGATATTATCTCGGTGGAGCTCCTCTGGACACTCGGGAGCGGAATATACTGAGTGTCGTCCCCTGGGGCTTTTGCCCGGGACTTGGACGAGATGGTAGCGCTCTCGATCCGACTCCGTGACTCCTCGGGCTGGCGGGGGTCAGAGGATGCCTGGCTATGTACGCGGTGGGCGCGGAACTGGGCATCACTCATGTATCACTTGCACGGTCGTTACCCGTGGGGTGAAGATGGGAAGCCAGAGTATGTGGATGGTCCCTAGGGGAGGCCATGGTGCATACGGTTAAAATTGGAATTAAAGGAATTATTCCTGGATTTGTTAATCAATGCCAAATGGTGTTTTTGGCGTGAGTGAGAAAATTGTGTTTTTGAGAAATGTGTTTTTCTCGGGTTTTTACGCTTGGGTCATCATGAGCATGCATAGAGTTGGTTGTTTAAATATATTTATTGTCTTTGAGTTTTCTGGGTTTTACTTACCTGCGGTTCCATTTTTATGGAACTGTAGATTTCGGTGCAGGTTTTGATGAGGCAGAGCCCGAGGATGCGGCTCCGCCTGAGGAGTAGGGACATGGCTATTTTTTGTGTTGAAGATCATAATCTATGTTGTATTTGTATTTTTATTTGAGCTTGTTTTATGAACAAGAAAATTGTATTATATTGACATGTGGATTTTCAGTACTCTGATATTGTATTAAACTCTGGTACTTAGTTATTTGACTTTACCGTTCCGCTGCGTATTTTATTGTACACGTGTTGCATTGCACACACTCAGCACATGTCGATGGGGTGCGTGACCGTGTTGTCATCATCCCGGGTGTCTCGATTTCCGTATGTGTCCGTACATGGAAGTTGGGGGCGCCACAACATATTTTGCATTGGAGAATTTGAAAAAAAAAATCTTCAACTCCAAGAAAATCAACAAAGTTAATTGTCTCATAAGTTGTTTCACGATTTTCAAATTTCAAAACTTCACCACCATTTTCTTTTTCTAAATTTTCTATGTTTTCAATAAAAATAATTACCGCATCCACTGGGTTATCTTCATTAGGATAGATATCGTAGATTGGTATAGAGTTCCACTCTATGGAAGAATGTCCATCCTCAAACTCTTCTTCATCAGAGTAGTAAATCCACTTAACCTCTTGCAATAAATCAATTAAACCTTCAGCTTGAAGAGTACCAGGAAATTCTGGTAAATCAACTCTGAAATCGAGATCCACATGATGCTCCTTCCTACCACCGTACTCTCAAAATAGAGCACGCTTGTGATACAGGTTCTCAAAACTATAATCGGAATGTGATCTTCCATCTCACGATAACCAATATCTTGCTTCGTTAGACTCTGGGTTAACTCTGCAACCTGTCACTTCAAATCCTCAATCATCACATTCTGAACGCTACGATCACGATGTAAGAGTTCCTTGTTCAGAACCTACCCACGACGACCACGACCACCAGCCATAGAAACTGATGAGATATAACCCCAGTAAAGATCCATAAGCTCTAATACCAACTGATTCTAGACAAAATAGAGATTAATTCTGACAGCTAATTTCAATAGATGATCAATACAGAGAAGACAAGAGATTTGCCCAAAACACAGAGAAAACTTTGAATAACATTGTTTAATAGTAAAATTCAAAATTATTTTATAAAACCCACAAGCCGGACTTAAATAGCTACAAAATTCAAAATTATGAAAAAATTTTCAAAAATGAAAAAATTTAAATTACTGTATGAGAAATGAATACATAAATAAACAAGAATCCTACCAAAAATTTAGTCAAAAGTAAAATCAAAATCATTTCCAAACTTGAAACCAAATATTTACTAACAAAGTAAGAATGATTATAAATGTATTATTTGAAAGAAAATAACTAATATTTCTTTTAGTCCAAGGAAGATATTAAGTTTTTCCTTCCATGTTTGTACAGATTCATCTTCTTAAGGTAGTACTTCAATGCAATCAACGTAGAATTTGGACCTAGATACTCCATATCAATTTGGGTTTGTATCAACGTGCCACTGTTGTCTTTTTATTTTTTGTATGCCAAGAAATGGAGCTCGTGCCTAGCTGAATGAAGTATCCTATAGTGGAGCGACGGGTGGTGGGACAGTTGGCCCAATTCGACAGCTGCGACGAGTGAATGAAGTATCCTGTAAGGGCACGGGTCATAGCTTTCTGTCATTTTGGAAAATTATCTCCTGCAAGAAGGCCAGAAACAAGGATAAGATTGGGAGAATCGGAGGGATGTAGGAGGTATGGGGAGGAAGAGGGGTGGTGAGGGTTTGAAGAAGAGGTCATGTAGGTGGTAGAGAGAGGATCATAGTTAGGTCGATACCATGTTAAATTTCTGAAACATGAACGTTTTTCATTTCTGGAACTTGTTTTTACAATGAAAGAATTTACAAATAAATAGATACAGGAGGATGAGCTTTCTATGGTAACAAATAAAGTAAGTAAAGAATGTACAATGGCTAATTCCTAAATTCATATAGTGTTGCTGATTTTATTGCTGATTTGGTGCTAAATGTGATCCTGTCAATAAGTGCCTCATTTCCGGAAGTACAGGCTTGTAAACTGTATTTGGGAAGTTGGAAGGATCTTGAAATCCGGACAAGGACATGCTCTTCCTTTATGAGGTCTCATATAAAATCATTATAACAGAGAAAGCAAAAATCCAACTCACATGGAAGGTAATGTGCTCGCTGCTGCACTATAAAAGGCTGATTTTTTCCCAAATATTAGTGCCCCCCCTTTTTTGTATCTAGAAACAAAAAAAGGGCTACATGATCAAAACATGTGCTACATGTGCTATTAGTAATTGAACTTGCAAACACCAAAGGATTAGAAGCCCTCTTACTACTCCAATCCAAATGTGGTGATAAATAGAAATAAAAAAAATCCTCATTGATTTGCTTTGAATGATTTGCCTTATCGATTTCAAAATGGGATTCTAATTCCTATCCTCGTGTGTATTGCTATAAATACGTTCGCCTGGCAAAACCCCGACCAGGATTCCCCTATAAAACAGGAACACTTCCATTTGGCTGCTGAATGGTCCCCAGTGGTTTTCCTACAAAAACAAAGACATGACATGACACACACAAATTATGTCCTAGCTTCATAGTAGTTTACACCATAAATCATATAGAAAGACAAAACAAGTGGGAAATGGACCATATAGATGCTGCTGCACTAGCTTTGTGAAATATTGTCAGTGGTGATGTTGTAGAAGGGACGCAACACTTTGAAAATCGAGATATTGAACATAATAAGGCCTAAAGTTACGGTTAGAACGGTTAGCATCCAAGCTTCCCCCAACATTCTAATTTGTCAGCTTAGCTAAGACTCAGAATTAGCAGGTAATCAAGAAAGAATTTCATGAATGCAACTGTAGTAAGCCTTGGACTACCTGAATAGCCTCCAAAAGACAGGCTTTGAAAGATATTTGGTTCTTATCAATCCAACATGAGCAGCCTCAGGCTTCAGAACATTATCAACAGGGAACTGATTTGAGAAGTTACTGGGTGAAAGAAAACCTCCAATTTTATCCAGGCAAAGTTCTGAACTTTGTGCAAGAATTTGATCAGACTTCGTATAGAAGACAAGGTGTATATATGTCTCTGCTTGTCAAGGAATAGTAATGGTTTCAATTCTGTTGCTCTCCATACTCAAATCATGAAATCTGTAGCATGTTCAAGAAGTTTACTTGACAAAATAAATATATCGCATGCACTAAATCAAAACTCCTCGTGGCCAAATTGCATGAAGAGGTTCAACTAGCCATCATATATATATAAATGAAATACTTGCAGGGAACACCATATCAAAGCATTCTCTAAGTTCCCACTGAGTAATCTTTTTTTTTTTTTTGATATCGGGAAACCTCTCCAAGGCAAGGCTCTTCGGATATACCTATGCAGAGTAAATCCTAGTCCCGTGCATCACACTCTCGAAATTTTTTCCTTGAGTTGTTATAAATGGTATTGCCCTAGTGTCAAATTGGTTCAATTCCACCGAGTGCGGAATCAATATAACACTTTTCACTCGATGCACCTCTGTCATGCTCATTGATCTCTATCAAACTTCCCCCACTCAATGTGAGACTCGTGAGATATTACAATCCGCCCCACTCATTTCCCTGGTGTCCTTGTCAAAGCCCATGCCGCACTAAATGTCCATCACCACATGGGGAAGGGATTGGTAAGCCTTAATGGTAATATCCAAATTATTGGCGCATATTGGCAAAGAGCATTGCTATGCATAAGCCTACACACCACACACTAATGTATTTTTTTATTTTTTTTTTAATTCTTTTTCAATTTTTTTTTATTTTACTCTTCTTGAAACATTTATATTTTTTTATTCATCATCTATATAATACACATTTAATAAGATAAACAAATAAAAAAAATTATGGTGTGTGGTGTGTAGGCTGATGCAAAGATTAATTCATTGGCAAAATACTTTTTTTCCTTTTCCAATTTTAGTTAGCATGCACATACTAGGTCTTAAACCCAAGTATCCCTCCTATTCTTACAGGGGGAGGAGATTGCTCTAAGCTGCAGCCCATCATGTCTTGCATTGGGTCTTCCTATTCTTTTGGATATCACGCCTTTATGGTTAAGATAATGGTTTCCATTTCAGGATCCAGTGATTTTTTGTTTAAACCTTCACTTATAAATGTAAATAACATCATACCAAAAACCTTCTTTGTGCAATATATCTTAAAAATTTCACATGGATGATCTTCACACACTACAAAAGACCCACCAAATAAAACCATGGAAACTAGAAAGATGAGTCCAAATTTCTGTCCAAATCCACCATAAAATTTAATGACAGAAAAGAAAATACAAACAAAATCTCCTAGCATGGCAAAAGGTTGCTTGCAATTTGACGCCCTTGAAGTGTTGATCCACATTTAGTTCTAAAAATAAAAAATAAAGGGAATTCCCTGAGTCTATCACTCCTAGTGTTCATTTTCACGAGTTTGTTTTTTTTTTCCCCCTTTTCATAAAACTGCTACATACAGCTACTACCATCAAAAACTGAAAATTAAATTATTTTGTGGAAATTCTAAAAGGTTAAGGCAAACACTCTTACTAAAATAAGTGTTTACAGGTATTAGACATATGGAAGCAAGATATAAAACCTAGGCAATGTAAGTTTCAACAACAGAAAAAGCATACCTGAGAGCATTGGCAAATGGCAATGCAAGTCCAAATTAAAAGCAAAGGTGAGAAAAAACATCCTAAACTTCCCAAGTTTGACATTTATGCTACAGTATACCTTAGCTCCTCTCCATGTCTGGCGAGGTACTGTACAAGGACCAAAATATTATTTTATCATTTATCTACCTCCCGCTCATTCTTTCCCTCGGTTTTTCTCTGTCTTCATCCCCAAAACCCTCCATTTCATCTTTCTTTTCTTTCATTCTCCCGAAACTCCCTTCTCTTCTTTGCCATTTTCTTCTTCAACCCACAAGCCATATTCTTCTTCAGCCCCATTCTTGCCGAGAGATGTCGCTCTTCCCCAGCCCGCAAGCATCCCCTTCTCTCCAACAGTCACCTTCTCCAGCAGTTGTCGTCACCTTCGTTCTCTCAAACGAATCGTCTAGAAGGTTCTTCAATTTCATATTTTTTTAAATATTTTATCTGTGTTTTTTTGGATATATGGGGTTTTCTTTGTTTACTCTCTCTCTCTCTCTCTCTCTCTCTCTCTCTCTCTCTCTCTCTCTCCATCTTTGTGGTTATCTCACTTGTCCCCTTTTCTTTATTTTATATTTTCGAATGAAAAGGCGATGATTTTCGTATCTTGGCCAGCATTAAATCTCCATTCTTCTTTCGAGTTCTCTTCTCACGTTCCTTTCGACAAATTTTCTTTACTTTCTGAGCTTTGAAGATGGTGGAGGTGGTAATTATATATATATGGTTTTTTTGTATTTGTGACCAAATATTGTTGGCCTCTTGCTTCCATTAAATGTGTCGAAGATTTGTATTTTTATTGAGTTTCACAGCTTGTTTTAGTACTCAAAGAATCAAATCAATTGGGGAAGATTGTGCTATTGGGTTTCTTTCTACAAGCATTACTAGACAGACAGAAAACTCTGTTGCAACACGAGTTCATGAGGTCATTGTCACTCTGTTGGGTTTCTCTCACAAATGTTATGCTTCATGGTGACTTGCTATGAATTTGCTATGGAAACAGACCATGAGTTATGGTTTGCATTTGTTTATTATGCACTTATAACTTCATCTTCCATTCGTCTCAACATGTGTAGTTTTGAATTCGCTTCTTATGAATCTTTGATATTTGTTATTGAAAATACAGAAAGTATTTATATCTGAACTTTACTTTACTATACCTTTCTATTTAATATTTATGCTTGACCAATTTATTATCCGTTTAATATTCTTCTCAATTTGCTTCCTTTTGGTTGAGATACCCGTGTCTTAAATACTTCTCAATAACATTTTGCAATCTGGTGAAGTTCTTATTATATTAGTATTTGTCATGCACTATGCTTTCATACAGATATTCTCACATATAAGTCTCTTTGGCTGATTTGTTCTTAATAAAATCTTAGGAACTACAAATATTTATCTCCTATGGCTCTGGATATGTAAAGAAACAAAAAGAAGGTAAAAATAAAAGAACTAGTTTTTCATGGTAGCTCTATATGGAGTTCCTATTTTGGCTATGGTTTTATCATGCTATGGGTGTTTGGTCCTCTTTCTAATCAACATGTACCTACTTCACTTTTTATTTTTGTTTAATTCAAGTTGGTATGAAACTAAGTCATCTTTCTTATTGGTCAAGCATAAAATGGTTGTTGCTATTTGGTTGTTGTTTATTGGTTGCCCTCCAATCAGTTCAATTATCTGTGATATCTATCATATCTAGAAAACCAAAGGAGAGTATATTATGATGTTTTTTTCTGGTTTGCAAGGCAACTGGTATGCATTTATATTTGCTTTGCATTTGTCCTCTTACTTAACATTTAAAAACAAATTACGTTTAAAAACCAAGGCAACTGAAGTTAGAATCTTGTGAATGTGCTGGAATCTTGTGAATTTGGACTTATATTGGGTAACTTTACTAACTCATTGAAAATTTAATCTTTTTCAAAGATGGACACACATTTTGATGATGACCCCTTCTTTACCACTCTCTTACAAAGTGAAGGAGGAGGTTTTAATAGCATTCCAACGCAACATTCTAATGTTGTGATCCAAGCAACCCCAATGACGGTAAAAAGAAGCATCATTCAAAAAAAGTTCAAAGAGGTGTATCTTTCACTATAGAGGAGGATAACCTCAACATTAGCATCGATGTAATAAGGATACTGATCAAAAGTCCACTCAAATGTGGGAAAGAATTACTACATTTTATCATGAATATAAAAAATCAAACATTGCCCGTTCTGAGGACTCTTTGATAAATTGGTGGTTCACGATTCAAAAATGGACAAATAAGTTCTGTGCATATATAGCACAAGTAGAGTCATTGCACCCGAGTGGTGCAACCAAACAAGACAAGGTATGTACCATTTTCTTTTAATCATACAATTATGTTAGACTTATTTGTGAACTAATAAATATTCCTTCACCTTTGTAGATTGAGAAGGCAAAGGTGTTGTACAAAGAGATGGTACGGTCTAATTTCACAATGAAGCACTGTTGGTGTCTTCTAAGACACCAACCAAAATTGCAGCAACACATATCCACCTTTGGTAAGAAGAGAAGGCCACAAGAAAAAGATGTTGGCGAAGTTGTTGTTGATTTAGCTGAGGAGGACCTGGAGGTTCTTGTTGAGAGACCTCCAGGCAAAAAAATTGAGAAAGAAAGGGAGAGGAAATGAAAGTCGATGGAAGGCAAAGGGGTAGAGATCAAAATTACGTTAGCCAAAATGACCGAGGATAAAGCGACGACCATGGAAGGGCAGAAAAATACTATGTTGAAGGTAGACCATCACGGCCACCCAAGCGGCTCCAGCAAGCTGCATCACCGGCATCCACCCATCAATGACCATCACGACCACCAGGCGCTCCAGCGGGCTGTAACCATCACAAGCACTAGCATCCTTTGCACAGAGCATGGTCATCACAGCCAACGTGCACCGCATGAGCACCATCGCTCCAAACCCGATCGGCCCATCCAAAAACCTTCGAACAAAATACATTAGGTGGCACTTCCAAACCCAGAGGATTTGTGGGTTTGTGATGGAGAACAGAGGCGAAAAAAATTGTTGAGAATGGATCACCTCCTTTATTAGACCTAAAAAAACACAGAAAATAGAACAAAGCACAAACTAAAAACTAGAAAAATAAAAAAAAAAGGAAGGGAGTGAGGGGGCAGAGCCAAGCTCCCACCCCCTCAAGCTCATTGATGCTTGGGGAAGTTTCTTTTTAGAGAGAAGGTGGAGATTCTCTCTCTAGGGTAAACTAATTCCCTCTAACATCTTGAACTTAAATACTCAAGATTATAAATGAGGTCTCTTTCATATATTCCTAGACGATTAATAAAAGAAAACACAACTTCACAACAAGCCCAGGTGAATGCAATCAGCCTTGAGAATTAAGAAATAAAATAGGCAAACCTTCCTGTTGAGCATACCCTCCACCGATTCAACAGAAGAGTCCCTTGGAGTTGAGACTTGCAATGGAATCATGTTTTCCAATAATGTTTCAATAACCACCATATCACTGCAAGTTTTGTGATGGGCATAGTAATAATAAATATAAAACAAGGAATTTTGACAATTCAAGGAGCCAAAGACCTCCAAATATTCTGCAACTTTATGGATAGAATCTGCTTGCTTTCATTGATGAATAAGTGCAATATTTATAAACAACTTCAAATAACTGCTACTGGACTAAAGAAAATTATTGACCCACTCACCACAAAATCTACACTTCTAACGTGGTCATGACTAAGTCTTATTCTAGAATAATCAGACACAAGTCACTACTAAAAACAAATAAAATAACTTACAACTAAACCCAAGCATAATGACGAAGACCCGTACCACCAACTCCACTAAGAAACCCACACCACTAACTAACACCCTAGAAGTTCGGATACTAGCCCACGAACTCAACACATAACATACTCCTCCACTTCAAAAGTCCTTGCCCTCAAGGTTTGGGAAATTTTTTTCAAAGCTCATCCAAAATCTTTCCAAGTAGCATTGTCATCCATGTCCTTTTGAGATGCGTCCTCCTCAATTCCTTCTAGCAAATAAATTCTTGGCCTATTACATTGATGTCCGAGTGGAAACTTTTCATCATGGTAATAGCAAAAGCCTTTATCGCTTCTCTCCTCTATCTGAGCCGGGGAAATTCATTTGACAGGTAAGGTGGGCCTTTTGTTTTGGTTGTTGGTGGTGAGGTTTGGTTGATTTCTTGGTTCTGGGCGTGGTAGAGGGGCAAGTAGTCTTAATAAGGGAGCTGGGGCAAAAAGGCTGGGTAGGTTGGGTTGTGGTGGTGGGCTAGGAAGGGAGCAGTGTGGAGTTCTCTGTAGGACTTCTTCTTCTTGCAAACGAGCTAATCCAAAGGGTGCCGAAAGAGTTATAGGCTTGAACATGGTGACAACAACTCTTAAATCATCACGTAACCCACTAAGAAAGGTGTTGATATGAAACTTTTCGGTGAGTCCACTGATTCGATTAGATAAGAGCTCGAATTGGATTTGATATTCTTCAACACTGGACACTTGTTGGAATTTAGTAAAAGCTCCTCCTAGATCTTCGTAAATCGAGGACCCAAAGTGAATTTTGAGGGCTAAAACAAACTCCTCCCAAGTGTGGATTGGACTCAAATCCATGAGCAAACAATACCAAGAAAGTGATTTTCCTTCCATATGGAAGAATGCAATTTGGAGTCGGTGATCATCAGGGGTATTATAATAGGAAAAAAACTGTTGGGCATTGAGGATCCACTCGGTGGGCTCAACTTCATCAAATCTAGAAAAATCCACTCGCAAGGTACGAGCCTAAATTCCTCCATGTCCTTCAAATAGACGGTTGCCATTGAGCTTCACATTACTGCCTCCCCCCAGAAGAAGCTTCTCTGGAGTTAGCATTTTTCACTGTAAAAGCTAACTAATCATAACTAGATGCAAGATTGCTGAGTTGTTGCAATACATTTTCCATCAATTGTGGTTGGTGAACTTGTTCATCCTTCAGATGGTTAGTCTCCCCTTTAAGATTAGTCACAACTTCTTAAAATTGTGCGTTGCGAATCCCTTCAACTATGTCGCTGGAGCATGACCACTTATTATGGGTGTAGCAACAATAAATATAAAACAAGGAATTTGGCAATTCGAGAAGCCAAAAGCCTCCAAATATTCTACAACTTTATGATAGAATCTGCTCACTTTCATTGATGAATACGTACAATATTTATAAACAATTTCAAATAATTGCTACTGAATTAAAGCAAATAAATTACTGGCCCACTCACCACAAAATCCACGCGTCTAACGTGGCCACTAAGTCCTATTCTAGAATAATCGAACACAAGCCACTACCAAAAACAAATAAAATAACTTACAACTAAACACAAGCACAATGGCCAAGACGCATCCCACCAACTCCACTAAAAAAAACCCACACTACCAACTAACTGACACCCTAGAACTTAGGATACTAGCCCTCGAACGCAGCACATAACAAGTTCCTTAGTTGATGCCTCATAGTACAGATGAGTAAGTGCCGACTGGCGACGATAACTTCTTTGGGAGTTGAATATTTTTGTAGCAAGAGGAACTGGAATATCTGATAGGATTAGGCCGCAATGGTTATTGTCAAATACTGTGAATTCAGAAAACACTCTGAAGTCAAGAATTGAGAGAGGAGGAAGGGGGAGAAATAAAAGGAAAGTTCAGGCACTAACATTGACGGTATAATCTAGAAGAAACAAAATGTACAGGCCCACGCAATTAATACTACATTTTGGGCACGCTGAATTACTCAATCAACCAACAAAGATGAAGAAATTCAAGTATCTGATCGAAATCCAAAGCAACGTACTTGAAGAATCTAGCCTACTCAATGTATCAAGTTCTACGTAACTAACATAATGTCGGAAGGTTTAAAAACAACACCAAATCAAACCGAAGAATCTCGCCTCCATCCTTGCAAAATAAATCTCCAGGAAGAAAACCGACCAAAAACCCCAAATTGAGTAAAGAGGAGTGAAGATTCCAAGAATTCGAATAAATATGCAAGAAGATGTCGATCTCCCTGTGATGTCCGTAGAACTGGATGTGAACGAGGCGCGTGGTTCATTTTTTAGACTTGTGGTTCATTTCAATTATCATGTTCTACGTAACCAAATTTAAGGCTTCTTAACGCCAAATTCTGGCGTAAAAGGTATAGCTTGTTTGTTTTCGTAGATAAAATGAGATTGTTGAAATTAAAGTTAAATATTAAATAAAATATTGTTAGAATATATTTTTTTAATATTTATTTTATTTTAGAATTTTAAAAAAATTGAAAGTTTTATTTTATTTTATGTAAAAATTTTTAAAAAATTATAATAATTAAATAAAATTAAATAAATTAAGAAAAATTGTGAAAACAAACTAGGTAAAGCGATTTATGTCGCATTTTGAAAGTTTTTCAATTGTCGCCACTGAAGAAATCAATAATCATTCGTACTTTCGTAGGAAATTTGAGGGCTGACAAATTATTAATGCCAAAACTTAAATCTTTGTTTTGTTAATTGAGAAATGATTAATCTGCTGCACATAATATTTTAGAAAACTAAACTTACAAATTAATGTGTTTTGATATATTATGTCAGATTATAAAATATTTTTTATTATAAATATAAAGTACTACATTAACACTTATCTGATTAATTATCTATGTTTGCGATTTTATATCAACATAATTAACTTTTTCACTTCCATAAAATAGTTTATCTATTTTTTATTTTGTAATATAAGAAATTATTAAAAAAAATTATCAATTGAGGTGATTTTATATAATAATATGCTTGCATTTTATAATAAAAAAAAGTTATAATTTGATTTACTACGTTGCATTATATATTATATCAATCGACAATCAGCACAAAGAAAGTGTGATAAAACAAGTGTTAAGGGTAGAAGAGAAGGTTTTAACGGGTTAGAGATAGAGAGGTGGCTAAAAGATGAGCAGTGCTACCGTCATTGAAATGAGTGTCCCGAAGAGGTCTCGAATAGTATATTTTAGTTTTTTATTTTTTATTTTATTTTTTATGTATTTTTTTAATCATCATAAATATTTTTTAAAAAAAGAAAAAATTCACAACATCATTAAAAAATATTTTTTTAATCATTAAGTAAAAAAAAAAAACATTTCGAGAGAAATGTTGGGATCTGTTTTCGGGATCTCAAGCATTTCTTCTAAAATAAATATGAGGGTGGAGAGAGAAAAATACGATGGGTCGGGCATGCCGAATATGGGAACCTGCCCAGCAAGCCTAATAAAGGAATCAGATTATGAGAGGTTTGGATAGTGAGTTGAGATGAAGAATAATTTAGATAAATATTAAAAATGAAATAAAATATTATTAGAATATTATTTTTTAATATTATTATTATTATTTTGAGATTTGTTGAATTGTTTATTTTATTTTCTTTGAAAATTTAAAAAAATTATAATAATTAGATAAGACGAGTTAAAAGATTTTTTGTATCCAAACCTCCCTATAGTTTATGCTCTCTAATTTCAAGCCATGGTTGACTTATAAAATATATAGCAAAGCTTTCTTACCTTGCAAATTTTATTAATAAATCACCTCACTTGGCTCATATTACTTACTATGATTGGGGACAACAAAGTTTAAGATGAACAATGATATTGATATTCTCCTTTTTGCTTGCTATGATTGATAATTTGATCCTCGCCAAGAAAACATTATTTTTCAAAAAAAAAAAAATGAAAGTTAAAAATTATGTATTAACTATAGAAAAATGTTATTTTTTATTATAGATTTGGTCATTTTCAGTCCGCATTTAAATAAGTAAGTGTCCATTTAGGCAACATGCATATCAAACATTTTAGAATATATATCAACGTGAATACATATAATTGAAGAAGATTTAACATAAATTACATGTTGTCTTTAACCGTTGGCCATTGCAATTTTAATAATTTATTAGGCACATATCGGTTTGGACCATTCTCGGCCCGACACTGTGCTTCCTCACAGGAATTGCTGGGGCGCCATTTTCCCTTTAAGTTTCATATAGGCCCAGACCCCTGTAATGACTTCATTTAGGCTCTTCTAGGTTCTGACCCAACATGCCAATTTTAAAGATTCCGAGTCCATTTGAAACCAATAAAAAAATATTTTAATAATATAGAAATAATATTTGTCATTTTTGTACATACAATAAATCTTTTTTTTTTTTTTTCAAATGGGTGCACACTGTACATTATTTGGACATTATAAGACTGTATCTAGTATTACTTTTAATAATAATTCTTTTTATAAGATTCTATTTTTGTTTTTGAACTAACAAGATAATTGATATCTTTTTGTTTTGCACGTATTCCTGGTAGATTTTTGGTCGGATTATTTGTAATATCAATTATCAGACATTAGTCATTTAACTTTGAAAAGGCTAAAACAGAACACGCTCTGTGCAACCCGTCTGCTCGCGACAACGCAACCAGACACGAAACATATCAAAGCTGAATCCGTAATCGACACTATCATCGCGGAAAGATCCACGCGAGAGGGCTCAAAAAACAAAATCAATTGAGAAAGGGGTCAGCAGTCAGTACGGTTTATTAACCTAGGCAGGCACCCAGCATGTTACTATTACTACTACTGTCCTGTGGGTCGGACCCGGACTTGTTCTACTCAGGAAAAAGAAATGGAGGACCCCACCGACCCAGTTAGCCACGTGGCATGAGATTTTCTGATCATATGGACCCTTGGATTCATCATCATGCGATCCTGTAAATATGCATAAAATTAGAAAGAAAAGTTGTCGGGATTAAGCAGGTGAGTAATCATGGGTTTACTGGGCCAAAAAACATAGCACCAAAGAGTGCTCCTTCTTTGTACTGCAAAGCCACCAACAGTCCGTACCATTTCTACTCGTTAAACATATATTTCACATAAACAAAGACTACTTTTTTGTAAATAAAAAGAGAGTAGGAACGGACCCTTATAATTCCACCAACAACCATCGGCATCCATCCATCCATCCATCCATCCAGAGTGATGGAAAACCAATTCATTGCTTGCTTTCAGCAATGGGTTGGGGTGGTCATGAGAGAAGGGTCCCCTTATTTCTACGTACAATATTAAGATAGACGCCTCAAGATTCTACTTTTGCTTCACTATTGCTGTCTTTTACGTATATATGGTCAAGTTGATTTGTTTGAGTGCTTTGTAGTAAGTTAATTGGGACTGTATGCATCCAGAGTCGTGTAATTAAGCTCCGGTTTCGATCTCGAGCTGAATTGAAATGAGTTTAGTTTTTTATAAATAATAGTGAGTTGAGATGGTAGATTGAGCTTTATGAAACTTATCTAATATAAATTTAGATGTATTTGAATGTTAAGATAAATGTATTTATGAGAAGTTAAAAAATATTATATAAAGAAGTGTTGAGTTGAAAAAAAATTATGAATCATACGTGTAAAAAAGTTTTGAATTGAGATGAGTTTAATGATTTGAAAGTTGAGTGTTTAGATGTTAGAATCAACTTAAAATTAGACTGTTCAAGTTCCAAACAGGCCTAAATTTGTGGTTCGAATTGATGACCTTTATTTTATTTTTTTAATTTATGTGAATGAAAATAGATAAATTCATATATTTCAATCCTATTGAAACAGCAAAAGCTGAATCTTGTATGGGGGAAAAATAAATGCGTAAATTAAATTTTATAATAAATATTATAAAACTAAAATCTTTAAATTCGAATAAAAATTTGATACCACCTGTTTTTATCAGACGATCAGGTAAGCCTATATGTCATTAATCGGATATGGTAGGGTTTGGAGAACCCTACCCTGCTTAATCAGGATATGGGGGATTTGTAATCTTTGTTGTGTATAGAGGTGGTACTTCTCTAAGACGTAAGTCTTTAGAGATTTACTGTCTGGACTAGACCATGTCAAACACCTATGTGTACTGAGAAGCTACTAACGATTGTATTGGCTTGTTTACAAGTCTTATTTGTAAGTCCTATCTTAATGAAGATTGTTTCGCTTTTATCAAAAAAAAAAAAAAAGTAAATTGATATTTCAAAGCCATGACCAAGGGGCCCATTGTGCCTAGATATTTGGAAAAAATCGAAGACAAAAATCATCTTTCAACGTATTCGGGGTCGGCTATATGCGTCTCTCTCCACACGAGAGTCGGTAGACCAAAAAATGGACAATTTTATAAAATAAATATAATTAATTAAACAATTTATTTGATTGCAAGATATTTTCATGATTTTATTTTATTTCATCTTAAGAACTATATATCATAAATATAAACTTTTTTTTAATTTTAAATTTTTAACTTTTTCATTTAATTATTACTTAATTATTACAACTTTTTTTCTTCTCTTTTCTTTTTTTTAAGAAGAAGACGGTATCTCAATTTTTTTGATAGTCCTCACTTTAAGTGGAGAAAAATCGTAATTATAACCAATCACCTGGAGTTACAAAAATCTCAAAATCCAGGTAGCAAAAATCTTAACTATAAGACCAACATACAAACATCCCATAAATTAAGAAATAAATCACAAGAAAACCAACACAAAAATAAGGGACAAAAACAACCTGCATAGAAACATCAGTGCACAATAGTTAAATAAGAAAACCAAAATAAACAAATACAGCGGATCACTAACCTCACTGAGATATCCGCATATATGGCAAACCAATTATATCCATGCGAATAAGGCCTCTTAACTTACTAGGCAATGGATGTCTGTTATCATTTCAATTCATAGTTAAACCCCCAGCTCCCTACTTAGCAAGAAAGTCAGTCACTGTGTTTCCTTCACGAAAGATATGACTAATTTTATACTCCATACATCCAAGACGAAAAAAATAATTCAATTGTTTCAAATTTAAAAAAAAAAATTATATTCTAATAATAATTTAACTTTATAATATTTTTTTTTAACTTTTCATCTCTCATTTCTCAATCCTATAAAATATCTTAACTCAAATAATTTTAATACTATTTACAGATCATCTCAACTTATTTGGCTATCCAAACGAGGCCATAACTAGCCGTTTCTTTATTTTTTCAGTTTCTTATATACTATAAGGTCGGGACAAGTGGTTCTTCAATATGATATCAAATCAAAAGACTCAGAATTCGAGTTCTCACTTCACATCTCACCTCCTAATAGCATGTCTCTCAATGCAATTTAAAGACAACGTAGAACCAAGCATAAAAGGACGTTGAAAAATCAAATTTCGTTCCATCAACTGATGATCGATGTGTAAGATGACATATAGCATGCAGACAAATTACATACCACTAACTTTGTTCCCAAAATCAAAAACAGTAGTTCGCAATATTCTCTGTTGCTGATTATTACGAGCAACAGCAATTTGCCATAATATTCTTCGTCACCTTTGCACAGCACTAACGACCCTTATCAAAGTTTTTCATTCCCACGCGTTATGTATATCTGCATATCCCCCAGCCCTTTAATTTTTCCTTCAATTAATAATGCATGGTCCTTTTCACGGACTGCTTTTATATTTAGGGGAGGGCAGCGATTTGACAACCACAAGGAGATGCATTTAGGTTATGTTTGGTTATTGAACTAAATTAATGTTACATTTATTTATTTTTATAAATGAGATAAGTAGAAAGTTAAATAAAATATTATTAGAATATATATTTTTAATATTATTTCTATTTTAAAATTAAAAAAATTAAATTGTTTATTTTATTTTATGTAAAAATTTAAAAAATATATAATAATTAGATCAAATAAGATGAGTTAAAAAGAGTTGTAAAAATAAACGTGATCATAAAATACTCTTATAGGGCAACATTTCTATTTGGGATGTCCCCAAATTCCAATAACATGGCAATTTTTTTTTTTTTTTATAATAATGAATCAATTCCATTCATTAAAAGAGGATGTATAAAATTGACTTAAAAAATAAATCAATTACAAATGTTAATAGCTTTTCAGTACACTTTCGTAACTGATATGGTCTAGTCCAAATCTCTAAAGAACTAAGTAAAAAAGATAGCACAACTTTATCCACGACAAAGTTAACAGTAACTAAGTGACAAAATACCATATTCAAACTAAGCGGAGTTGGGTACACCAACCCCACCATAAGCACCGCCTAAGCGAAGGGAGACCATTCGGTCCGAATAACATGGCAACTTTTTTTATATATATAATAACAAACCAATTCCATTCATTAAAAGAGAACACATAAAGTTAACTTAAAAAACAAGTCAATTACAAATATTAATAGATTTTTAGTACACTTCTGTAACTGATATGGTCTAATCTAAATTTTTAAAAATTTAAATTTAAGAGATAACACAACTCTATTCACAATACAATTAACAGTAATCAGATGGCAAAACCCCATATTTCAACTAAGCAGAATAGGGTTGGCCAACCCCAATTAGCACCGCCTAAGCGGAAGGAGACCATTCAATTCAGACTAAGGTCCGAATAACATGGCAACTTCAACTACAGTCGTTGCCGACTTTGTGCCCCACGTGCCTGTGATTGTATGGGCAAGTGATAAGTATATTCAGACAGATCATTGAATTCCACTGTTTTAAATGGAACTCCAGTTGAAAGATGTTCCCCTCGTGCATTAATATATTTTCCTTTTCACAACAAATTAAAGGGAGAAAAAAATAGATGGCCGCTTGAGATGGCTAAAACTGCGTACCATGATGCATGGTTAGCAGCTATAAGGTTTTTTTTCCTTGATGAATAACTTAAAAATTAAAATCATGGATTTGTAAATGAACCCATGTTTAGACTTTTACAAAAATAAATATTTTAGTAATAAGCACATTTCGTAAAAGTAAATTTATAATTTGATGCAGTTTGATATGATATATCAGATTGTAAAATTAATTTTATTTATAAAATAAATTTAATATATAACATGAAATCACGTCAATTTATAAATTTTTTTTTATAAAAAGAATATATTTTATAAAACGGATATAGAAAACTTATCAATTTTAATTTATGTGACTATTTTTTTAAGTTTGCAACTTTTTTAAAATAAATTTAAATTAAAGCCAAAAAGTTCCCACAAATGTATTGTAGACGACAAAATGATACCGGAGGACCTCTTCATTTCCTTTCCACACACTCTCTTTTGCCTCGCTCCTTCCGTTTACTTCGAAAATCTAATAAGTCCTTTCAAAAAAAAAAAAGTAAATAAATAAATAAATCTAATAAGCCAGCATACTGCATAGTTCTCCTACATTGAGCTCTATAATCCTAGATAATTAGAGCCGTTCGATCTTCCATCATCATCCTCTATGCCGTTAAAACGGTCAATACACTTTCAAGCTCAAAAATGTTTTATAAATAACTTCCGCGGCTTCTCATTTCAACCCCGTCCCGTCCAACTCTGTATAAAGTATAAAAACTCTCTCTCTCTCTCTCTCTCTCAATTCTAAAGTTGCGATATTTTCTCTTCCCAGATGTGCTTTTAAACCAGCATTTTCCTAAAACCGAGAGGATTGATCGATTTTCTACCATTTTCCTAAGCCAGCATATTTGGTGTTCTTGACACAAAAAGCTGCAGAGGGTAGCGAGTGAGCGAGTCTCAGCTCCTAAAGTTCCCAGCTTTCTTTCTTTTTCGTGAGCAGAAAAAATTTTCTGTTTGGTTAGTGACAGACCGCAGAAAAGGAGAAGAGAATTTATTTATTAATTTTTTTAGTTCCTGATATCTCGTTTCATTAGGTAGACTTTTCTGGGAATTTGAAAGCAGTTAGCTTCTGAACTGCCAGCTATAAGAGACCCGAAGTCTAAGCTTTTGAACTGGAATTCATTTTAAACAGAGAATACTTTCGTTTTCTTCGTAGCTCTTCTTCTTCCCCTCTCCAAAACTCTCATAATTAGTTGGAACTCTTAGTAGCTTCTACCATTGCTACTACTGCTGCTGTTATGGCAGTGGACGCAGGCGCTTTCATCACGAGATTGGGGATGGTGACGACCTCTGATCACGCCTCAGTGGTCTCGATGAACCTTTTTGTCGCCCTTATTTGCGCTTGTATCGTCGTGGGCCACTTGCTGGAGGAGAACCGTTGGATGAACGAATCCATTACTGCACTCGCGATTGTAAGTTCATGTGTAAACATTACGCATATATGTTTGTATGTAATGTGTGGATGTATGTATATGTGGATAAGAGAATTTGACTGACTTTGGTGGCAGGGTTTGTGTACCGGAATTGTTATACTGCTCACCACAGGAGGAAAAAGCTCGCATTTATTAGTGTTTAGTGAAGATCTTTTCTTTATTTATCTTCTTCCGCCGATTATTTTCAATGCCGGGTGAGTTTGGTATTTTTGGTCATATTTTGCATTTTCTATAAGGTCGTTTACATTGGAACACATCATTGTTATTGATGCTGGGTTTTTGCTGTTTGATCAGTGTGATTTCTAGCTTCCTAGATGTAGGCAACACTGTTAACTTCGCAAGAAAAGCATTAAAGAAAGAAGCAAACATAATATAAAATCTTCTCAATTGTTTGGATACATAGACCCATTCTTGTGTTGATCTTTTTCTTCCTTTGCCTAATCAGGTTTCAAGTGAAGAAGAAACAATTTTTCCGCAATTTCATGACCATAATGCTGTTTGGTGCAATTGGTACTCTGATTTCCTTCGCCATCATATCATTAGGTATCCTCAAGAACACGATATCCTTAATTGTCTTGGCTTAGGTTCATGGATATATCATATTACTGGGATAGTCTATCACAAAAGCTTACTAGGGAGGGACTGCCCATGCAGTGAAAATAATTGCCCCATAATGACTGTGATTACGCTTATAGTTGGGAGATATCTATCTTGATCCAAGCGTATGCCTGCTGTATGCATATCCTGGGATGGGATTCCTGTCATGCAGATGATATGAAACGTTTGTTCCATGTTCAGTTATCTAGCTCATTTTTTAAGACACTAGAATAAAGACCAAATGAATGGAGACAATCAAACTTGTTTTGAAGTTATGGAAGTCACAGCCGATGAAAACATTCTTTTGTGGGGTCATCAAGTGACCACTCACAATGCAGTTGTTACCATTCACAAAATTGGAGTTCAATTAACAAAAGCAAAGACTATGCATGCGTCATCACTTGTATTAATGATGAAGAAGATGAAGAATGTATATACTAATTTCGGTTGATAAGTGCTAGATTTTAATTGGGTTTATAGTATACTGTATATTCATGTCCCTTTTTCCTTGACCTAGGTGCTATACACTTCTTCCAGAAAATGAATATCGGTTCCCTCAAGATAGGAGATTTTCTTGGTACAATCATTATTACACTTTGTGTATATATATCATTCTTCATTCTGTTTTATATTGGGGACAATTTCCTTCCTGTTTACTTATTCATTCCCTTGATTGCAGCAATTGGAGCGATATTTTCTGCAACCGATTCTGTTTGCACCTTGCAGGTACAAATGGAAATGAAGCTGTGGTCCTATCACAATTCACAAAAAATATGCTTCAAAACAATCCATTCCTTTTGTGCAGGTGCTTAATCAGGATGAGACGCCTTTGCTATACAGCCTGGTCTTTGGGGAAAGCGTAGTAAATGATGCAACATCAGTGGTGCTCTTCAATGCAATCCAGAGCTTTGACCTGTCTCACTTTAGCTCAAGCATTGCTTTGCAGTTTCTTGGAAACTTTTTTTATCTATTTATCACAAGCACCTTGCTCGGAGTTTTTGTAAGTCTCTCTCTTGTCACATGTGCTTGCTTGTGATTATATATTATTTAATAACCTTTTTGTTGATCTCTTGCAGACTGGACTGCTTAGTGCATATATGATTAAAAGGCTCTATTTTGGCAGGTTGGTAATGTCATATATTGGAAATACCTAATTATTCTTTAATCAGAGCTGGAAGTGTCACCTGGTCTGCTGTTATAATAAATGTGATGGGGGAGTATTCCTTGCATTTTTAGGTCATGCTTTCATATGTTTTTTGCTTTCTAACTTATCAAAAAAATATGTTTTTTGTTTTCTAATAACACAAACAGGCACTCGACTGATCGTGAAGTTGCTCTTATGATACTTATGGCTTACCTTTCATATATGCTAGCTGAAGTAAGATTTTCCACCACTTAAGACACCTATAATTGCTTCTCTCTCTTTTTTTTTCATAAGAAGGAATCTGACAGTCTAACCCCAAAACTCTTTTTTCTTTTTGTCTTGCCAGCTATTTTATTTAAGTGCCATTCTCACTGTATTCTTTTGTGGAATTGTCATGTCTCACTACACATGGCATAATGTGACTGAAAGTTCAAGAGTGACTACAAAGTATGTTAGTTTTTAAAAAATACTATCATGAGCAGCTGGCACATTCTTTTTCATTCTGTTTTCATTTAGGAAAATCCGACCGTATGTGCTGTTACTGATGTTTCAGTACTTTGTCGATCATTGCAGGCATGCTTTTGCCACATTGTCATTTGGTGCTGAGATCTTTCTATTCCTTTACGTTGGCATGGATGCCTTGGATATTGAGAAGTGGAGATTTATAAGTGATAGGTAAAAGGTTAATACGTATGAAGGCAATTAGTGCCATGAAACACCTTCCTTGGTTGTAGAATATAAGTGGAATGTCACAAAGAGTGTTTAAAGTTTGTTTTGTGTGGAGGTAACTTTGCTTTGTTTTTGTTTATGTTTCCCCTCAGCCCTGGAAAATCAGTTGGGGTGAGCTCAATTCTGCTGGGATTGATTTTGGCTGGAAGAGCGGCCTTTGTTTTCCCGTTATCCTTCTTATCGAATCTGGCTAAGAATTCTCCTAATGAAAAAATCAACTTCAATCAACAAGTATGAGATTTTCGCAACCATGCTCTTACAATCTCAATGCTTTTAGAGAAATTGATGTATTGCATGTCTCCATGGATGATGGATCTTTGTTTTGCAGGTTACAATTTGGTGGGCTGGTCTTATGCGTGGAGCTGTTTCTATGGCACTTGCTTACAATCAGGTAAAAGATCAACATTCTCCATTTTATATGGGAAGTGGCATTGCATTAGATGTAATCTACTGGGTGATGAGCTTCTCCTAGAAAACAATAACAGTCACCAACTTCAGTTTATGCTGCTCCTGTAGTTCCCGGTATTTGCCTTGTCTCAATGATAGAATAATGGGGAGGGTTTTTATGCTCTTCCTTCATACTTCGTGGATGTCTGGATTGTAGACAAGGAACTAAAATTATGAATCAGTTTATGATGAAGATGACAATGAGCTCTTTATTTTTTGTATGCAGTTTACCAGGTCAGGCCATACTCAATTGCATGGGAATGCAATTATGATCACCAGTACCATTACAGTTGTTCTTTTCAGCACAGTGGTAAGACATCACCTCATTTCTCTAGAGAAACCAGTGGAAAAACTACAAATCAAGCCCACGTATCCAGACTTTAAAACATGCCCAGACTGTCTGACTGCCATTTGGTGGTTCACAAGTCCAAGAGGCTTTTAAGTTAGAACTCTCATATTCTATTAAACAAACACTTTTGAGGTTTGGACTGGGCTCCTCGGACATGATCTTGCCCATGCTCTCTTCATGACAAGAATTATTTATAGAGTGAGAAAAACACACTTGGTTTGATCAGAATCAAAACTTACTTTTGTTTTTCCCAGCAATAGATCTTATTTTAACAGCTTGGACTGAACACTGATATAGCACAGGAAAAAACTTTTCTAACTTTGACAATGTAGTTGTACTTGTATTCTGAAGTGCATTATAGATTTATTTTCTTCTCATATGCACACAGAATCAGTTTTTACTAATCTCCTATCAATGGATCTGTGCACAGGTGTTTGGGTTGATGACTAAACCACTTGTGAGGATCTTGCTTCCTCAATCAAAACAGAACACCAGCATGATTGCATCTGAGCCGTCTTCTCCTAAATCCTTCACTTTGCCACTTCTTAGCAATGGGCATGATTCGGAGGCTGACAAGGGCAGTCAACATGTGTCACGCCCAACCAGCCTACGGATGCTTCTGAGCACCCCTACTCACACAGTCCACCATTATTGGCGGAAGTTCGATAATGCCTTCATGCGGCCTGTCTTTGGTGGGAGGGGTTTTGTACCCTTTGTTCCTGGCTCACCAACTGAACAAGAAGATGTTCAATGGCATTGAGAAGGATATCCAGCTGAAAGATAATACTAAAAGCACTAATTTCTGAAACTCGTAGGCAGGGCAAGAAATACAGGCAAAAGAGAAAAATAATAAAAAGAAGGCAGGGCATTAAAGGGGCTTTGTGTGATTTATTAATACTAAAAAGAGATTTTACAGTGGGTGGTAAGTTGTAAAAGCGTTTTCATTCAGCCTGGGCTGGCTAGTAATTTTATTTTCGTGAGGTGATTCAAATTTTCAAGTCAACATTGGTTGTCAATGATTTTGTGTCCTTGATTTGCTTTAAAAAAAAAAAAAAAAGATTGTATCCTTGACAATATGTAGCTCTGCAAGTTTTTGACGGATTGTTTGATTTACAGATAATATTTATTGATTGTATTCTAAATGGCAATTTTCTTATTCTCCTTTTTTTCCACTAGAAGCATGACTTTCATTATTGGCAATATTATTATTATTATTATTATTATTATTATATCTTTATATATATAAAATGGCTATCAAACGGAAAATCTTGTTTTAACGGTTTTTGTTGTTTTTTCCGTTAACGTCTTTAGTCCAAAATTGGCATTATTCTCAATTTGCCATAATTAAGTGCCATTAATTGCTGACCATGCAGTTCGACAAATTAAGTGCCATCCTGCATGTTAATATAATTAGTCAAACAACCAAAATGGTAGTTCTAAATTGTACCGATGCAGAATATAGCTGCTCTCCAGGTCTTATTATCAATGAAGTTTAATCGACGAAAGAGCAGAAGAACAAAAGTTCAAGTTTACTTGCTTTCTAAATATTCTTTCTCTTCATATATATCTACTCTATTATAATAAGTGGCTATCTAATTGTGAATAATAATTTTTATTTTTTTACCATTAATTTTTCTTATTTTTTCGTTAAGTCTGTTAAGTTCTGTTTTAGCAAAAGACCCTTAAAACTCTTGACTATTTGACGTATAGCCTCTTGTAGAATTTAATGAAGGATTCTGTTTTACCAAAAGGTCCTTAAGACCCTTGACCATTTGACATATAGCCCCCTTATAGAATTTAATGAATTATCATGTTTTATCAAAAAGTCTTTAATAGCCCCGTAGCGTACATGAATTGACGTCTCGTTTTTATGTCTTTATTATTCTAACAATGTATTCAAATAATATGGATGCAAACTAATACTCATACTTTGCTGAAGTTTAGATTTTTTTTTAATCTTACTTTTTTGTATTTCTTTAATCTTGTATTTTCTTTTCCTAGACAAATAAGTTACTGACTTTTTTTACTTTAAATTATTATGTCAGGTGCTCCTCGGGACTAATGCACCTAAGGACCATTTCCTAGTATGTGTGTTATATGGCTGTAAAACGTAATTCTGCTGCAAAGAAATGGGTAAACGGGGAATTTGGAGCGTGTTAGTGTAATGCGTTCGAAAATTCCGAACACCTTGGAGTCATGAAAACAAACGAAATACGTGGGAAATCATGATTTTCCCAACTTTCTAAGATTTAGTTTTACACAATCAAACCACATCCCCTTGTCTAGATTTTGGAAGAAAAGAATTCCTAAGTTTAATCCTCACAAGCGGCATGTCGAAATCAGATATAGCCAAGATGCAAACGAAATCTAAACTGAATATAGAAACAAAATGAACCACTTCCTCCAGGTATGTGAAGAAGAGTCGTGTGCAGAACACATCTTTCGTATGGTTGACATGATAGAATTTGAATTGTAAAAAAAGTTTAAATAGAAATTTACAATTAGATTTGTATATTTAAACTTCTCCTACATATCAAATCATGTCATGTCCACAATGTGCGAGGAATGCATTTTCTTTGAAGAATGGTTTTTGGGTCAATTAAAAATTTATTTCTAAAGTGAAGTAATTTAAATTTGAAAGAGGAGCCTCAAAGCAGCAAAAAGGTTGGTGAGCAAACCATGGAATTGAAGTCGTATGTGAACAAGAGGAAGAAGGTACAATTTGTCAAATCAACATTGGATACAGGTACTTCTTGGGACAAATTCTAGTCAGATATTACAAAGTAACATCGTGAATCAATTTAAATCAGACAACAGAGAGAAAGGGGAAGGGGAAGGAGGGGCGTTACCCCCTGTTGTAGCTAGACTGTGGATCAATAGCCATGTCCAGAATGAGAAAAAGGATACCATCAAGATATTAGTCCTCTTGTCGACAGAAATTTAACATTTAAGTTTTTCTGTCTAACAATTCATTAAAAATTATAATAATAATAATAATAATAAAAAGTTGGCACTGCAGAAGAAAGTGCAAATTCAGATCTATTCAGGTTAATAAACTTACATTAAGTTCTAACACCAACACTCCAGAAATATCCCACAAAAGTAGATGACCAACATTCACAGTAGCACATATCAACCCTCATTATGCCATTACATGGGCTTCTTTTTGGTAAACACCAAACGAATTGCTCTTTTTTAAAATAAAATAAAAAAAGATCTGTTATTTCTATCTGCACAATTAATAGAAGTTACTATATCACATATCACGTACAAAAAAAGGTATTTGCGGTGTTAGACCATTCTAATAATAAACCAAAACAATAAAAAAAAAAAAAAAACTCAGATCATCTATCGTTCTAAAACGCTCGGTGATAGGGCCACAAAAGTGCTCTCTCTTATGGATGAATAAGGTATCCGACTGCCACACTGATAAGAGCAACCACACACACATAAAATAAGGGGAAGCCCATCTGAATTCTTCTCACATTGTTCTTCCTCAACACTTCCTGCAGAGCCAAAAAGCCAATGTGAAGTCGCTTAGACTCGGGAAAATAAACTTTAAATATGACAAAGATAGCTAGAATAAGTCTTTAAACTTCTAATTATGACAAAGATGGCAACTAGAATAAATCTTTCAGTTTAATATTACAATGGTAAAAGAGAAATGACATATTACAGTTAGTTAGCAATGACATGAAAAGCAGCAAGACTCAGATTGTGGAGTAAGTGAAGTTTAATTACAATGATGATAAAAGTGAAATAAACAGTAATGCTAGATATAGTCATAGCGTATATAAGCCCCACACACTCTCTTTGAAAAAAGTAGGCAAATCTGGAATCCAAGAGAAAAAATTCACTTTTTTTCAAATGGAGTGCATGGGACTTGCACATCCGGAACCCAGTGCATGTGGCATCTGGGTGTTTCTGAATTATTCATACACGTATTGAATGTCAATAATTTCATGACAAATCCTGAAAATAATGCTATTTCTTAGTTTTGACATAAAAAAAAAAAAGTATAGGAGATTCATTTATGGGAGTTGTGCTGAAGAATGGAGGGGAAAAGAAAGCACGGTCATCGACAAGATAAAAAACAAAGGATTGGGATGTATAAACTTCCACATGTTAAATAACATAGTGCCAAACTATTTGTCATTTCTGATTTTCAATAATAGTGCCACAATTTATTTACTAAGACGAGATTATATGCATCCTGCAAGCATCACAACATCAATTGCTCATCAATCAGATTAGTATGAAAAAGAAGATTGTATTAAAGTGATTGTAGTTTACTTAAATAATCAAGGAGGGAAGTTTTAGATGAAACTTCAAGGAGTTAAACTCTCATAGTTAAAAATAATTATAGCACTAAGAAGCTTTTCAAAAAATTGAACTTTTATACGTAACCTTTGCCAAAAATGGACACAAGCTAAAATTAAAGACTGCTGTCTCTAAATAGGGAATGCTCCATAATTGTATAATCAACCAGCAGTTTCAGTGGTATCAACAATCAACCATCCATTTTTTCCTCTTCTATTTCCCTTTCCATTCATTTAATCTCTGTATGAAAGAGTTGTAACTTGAACCTAGGACCATTGTTATTTGTTTCCATTCGCTCACCTGCTTGTCTTGCCCATTTTTCGTAGGCTCAAAAAAGGAAGTGGTGGCAGAGAAATTGATGCATAACTTACAGCAAAAGTGATTAAATCTACTCAAGTAAATTACTCACCAATTCATCCTTAAGTGTATCCTTCTCTACAGTGGTCATATTCCTCTCTTCTGTCAGCTTTGTAATTGTAAGTTCAGCCTGCAAATAGTTCCAAAAATCTTAACTACTTCCTTCTTGAGGTGCTTCAATGAGAAAATTCAGGAAAGGTGTATTTTAAAAATAATATAATGAAGTTGGAACTTCCTGCCATACAAATAATTGAGGAACTCAATTTGGTATTGGGCCATATAATGGAGGGTCTTCTTACTACCTAAAAGAAGATTCAAATTGACACATCATACACCTTTCCACCCTTCATGCATCCCTCCCCTCCACGGAAAAGAAAAAGAAAAGTTTCTACCCCAAACACATGGACTACAAAACAAGTACAAGCACAGTATGTCTTGAGGTTCCCTACTAAGAAGTTAAATGTATATCATGGGAAACTAACCTCTCTGAGTTTTGAATCCATAGTATTTAGCTTTGATTTCATATCCTCAAAATCCTTGGCAATATTCAACTCAACAACATTCTTCACTGATTTCAACCCCTCCACATCGTCAGAAGGCCTTGAGTCCACACATTTGGCTGCGCTTAACTCATCCAATTCCTCAGCAGTTTCAATCAACTTGGCATCCTCAGCAACCTGGCACAATTACATGAGAAATGGCTTGTGAAAATCATCGTCGGTATAGGCAGAATTCTTTAATTATTTCCATTATAAGCTAGGGATCACATCAAATACTCTATCCTTCCAAAATAATTGTTTTCTACAGACAGATGAAAAAGTGCAAAAAGGCTGGCATGGATATGAGCCATATGACACTAGACACAAGTAACAGCTCTATGAAAGATTCCCTGTAACATGATAATGATGAATTTCAGAGAGAGAGAGAAGAGAGAGTAAAACAAAAGAGAAAGCTTCTTCAAGATAGCTTAAACTGACGATATTTTTTTTTATAAGTAGCTTAAACTGACAATATAATATGCATTACCTTTCGAGGTGGAGGAATGTTTTCAACTCCACTGAGCAGTCTTTGCACCATAGTTTCACTAGATGGATCTTGCTTCAAGGCTCCATTACATGGTAAAAGTACTGGAGAAGGAGGTGGACTAATCAGGATCACCCTTAGTTTCTTCTCCTCAATATATTTGCTACTATCTTTTGAAAACTGTCAAAAGAAGAAATTAGTTAATTAAACTGAGTGAACCTAATTAAATGGAAACCTTAAATTTTACCATGTCAGAGGTAAGATCCTCCTCAGTTGTCCCAAAGGGGACAACTGTACTTTGAATCAGGAACTTGTCTTTGCATTGCATATCAGGTGGAGCGACACGCTGAGCTTGCATAGTAACTGCATTGACCAAGATGTGAAGATTGAAAAATCTACAGTAAATGGCAGCACATATTTAAGGTATGACACAAGAAAATGTTATTCATACACAACCTTTTCAGAAGCTTATTTTATATTTTATTTTTCTAGTTTCAGGTCCGTATCTTTCAGTTGGATTGTCTGCTTCTTTATTCAAACTAACTTTCCACTAACATGCATAAAGTGATTTTCTATTTCATACATGTAACATAACAATACATAATTATCTATGCATTAACTGAGAACATCAGCCAAAGATATCAGCAGCAAAAACCTGCAGAATGCAGTATCTAAGAACACAAGGAAACCATCGTACCTGTGAAATCATATGTTGCTTTGGGCTTAATAATACCAGTATTCGGTCGCACACAATACTTCTTTGGAGAAGTAGTTTTTACCTGCCAACAAATTTTGTTAGTTTAATAACTATCCATCAATCACTTCCATCGAACCAAACGTTCATTTTTTCGATTCTTTTCACAAGGATTATAAATAGCACATTAAAAACTGGGCTGATTTTTGTTGATAAAAAATGATGACTATATTCTGAAGACATAAATAATACTGCATGAGCCGCATCTGGTCATGGCACCTTGAAAGCAACATACTGATTGGAGTTATTTCCAAGTTGAATTGAGCATGAACTTTGTTTCTTCACCTCAACTGGGAGAGAGAGAGAGAGAGAGAGAGAGAGAGAGCTTTTATAGTATCACACCCTTTCAGATAAATCCACATTGACAATGGGCTAGCAATGGTAGGAAAGTGGAGGTGATATATTAAAATATGAAGGATATCTCTTTTCCGTAACAAGGACAGCATGACAAGGTGTGAACAAAAAAACATCGATTGATCTCGGAAATTAGACAGAACAAACCCAACTCCACATGCTAATCAGAGGCTATGTTCACCGTACTTGCAACTAAAAATTACTATTGACTTTCAATGAGTAATCAAGTTTTATGCAAACATAATATCTGTTTATTTTCTGTTCATTAACTTGCAAAAGTATCAAAATCTAAATGACACAAACTATATGCAGTAGTAACAACTACAAGGATGCCGTGGAAACTAATACCATAAACCAAACAACCTTAGTATACAGCTCATACGATATCAATCCTTTAACATGGTTAAATGATGATCTTCAACAATATTTGAGACACAACAGACAAAAAAAAATACATTTATACAGTTTACTTACAAGTAAATTTGAGTACTTGGGGCTGGATCTCCAAAAGCTCCGTAGCCATGACTATAAATCAGCAGAAAACAAGCCAATTAGTCTTTTAAAATGGAGTGAATGCAGTATCAAACGCTTAAGAAGAGGGAATAGCCTGATGATACTGATTTCGCCATATGATAAAGCATACAAGGGGAGCAGTCTTTTTCTAAAAGGTGCAACATTTAGTTACAGGTCCATAACCTTTTTTTTTTAGGTACGGGTCTATAACCTAAACAGCCAACTAATTCTTTTTGTTTTTTTTTATAGGTGTAAACAGCCAACTAATTATACTCAGCATGTAATTAAAGGTCAACAACCAATTGATTGCGGCCTGTTTGGACATCCCAAAATGAATTAAAATGCCGCATGTCATTAAAACACATAAATCTGGTAAGAGATTGCAGTCGCACTGCTTCTTAATACAAGCTCATTATTGCCCTGTGAATGCAAATAAGTCGCAGAACACGGCCATTCTGGTTCTCGACGTCTCAGGTAAAAGTTCAAACACACCGTTAATGTCGAAACTCTTTCTAACTCTTAAAAAAAAAAAAAAAAAAAAAAGAACTCATCCAAATTATCCAAACCCATACGTCCCAAAACCCTAACTTTCGAGACCCGTTTCGCACTGTAATGGTAGGCCAAAGTCCAAAAAAAAAAAAAAAAACAACCGCCTGAACAACAACTAAACACTCGAATACACTTAATACAGAGGAAAATTGTGCTTGTGCAGAGAATGCATATAGAAAACACACCGATTTCGTTTCTTTAAACGGGGATCAAAGTTCACACCAAGAAAGAGACGAATCCGACGTGTTGCGATGCTTCTTCACTTTGAAATCGAGATTGGAGTTGCACAGACAGAGATGTTTATAGTTGCCTAGTTGGTGATCTGAAAAGCTGTATACGAAGGAAAGTAGAGAGAGAGAGAGAGAGAGAGAGCAGTGAAAGCAAAGAAAGCAGGAGTGAAAATAGTGCGTACAGGGAGATGGTGGCGTTGGTTACGTGGGGGATGGCTCTTTTCTGAGCGGTTGTACCCGCTACGTTCTGTTTTCCTTCCACATTTACGGAATCTCAATTTCAAATCCAACGTCTTCTACAGCTTGCCTTTTTTTATTTTTATTTTTTATTTTTTTGAAACAAAAAACAAAATATCATGAATTAACGTCATTTAAATGGCATATCAAATTTACATTATAATTATAAAAAAAAGAAAAAAAGAATTTCACGTACCACATTTATTTTTATTAAGTAAAATTTTAGATTTTTCTATTCAGATTGTATTTTTATTTTTTTAATTATCAAAAATTTAATTAATATTTTTTAGTGCAATAATTAAACAAACACGACACGTGTATATCCTTTAAAAGTAGATTTGTTCTAATCTCATCAAATAACTTTTGTCATATCCGCATTTATCACTTTTGAGTTAGCAAATTAAAGATGAAACCAGAAATTTGAGATTTAAAGAGCATGTAAACAAATTTAATAAATATATTTAAAAATTCTTCTAAAAATACAAGTGTCCAATGAATATGATATATGTGGTAAGAAAAATGATATTTGTAGTAGTGAAGTGCATAATCACCGCATAATCTCTTTAAAAAAATTGAGTAAATACGAAATCACATAAAAAAAATTAATTTTTTAATAATAAATTTCACACTTTTTTAAAATGATTGTACGACACTTAGTTATTTTATAACTGTATGTTGAATTGATACCATGCTAAGGGTTTTGTACTATTATTGTAGCTTAGCCTCGAAGAATCCGTGATTCGAGGAAATTCAAGTTACTTGTTAGGCATAACAAAATAAAGTTGGCTACATCAGCCCACTGCATGCTGCCGTATTTCACCCCGACTTTGTTTTTGTTTTTTTCCAATAATTATAGCCAAAGTTTCAAATTAAAAAAGAAATTTATAAATTTGATATTCAATAAATATTATAAAATTTATGAATATCTCTTGCACGATGTTTCAAACTAAAAAGATCTCTATTTCAAACTCCAAAAGGGAACAAAGAAAGAAAGTTTACTCTTTTCATACTCATCATTAAAAAAAAAAAAAAAAAAAAAAGTTACCCAAATAGAAAGGAAAAAAAAAGGGTGAAGAAAAGCAGTGCATGTCTCAATTAAACATGATGAGTAAAGTTCTTCATTTTTGACTTACTTTTGTATTTCTCTTTTTCCCTTTTTTGGAGTTGGCGAAAGGTTGGCTAAAGAATCATAGCATAGCTCATAAATTGGAACCTGTACACATGAATTGCTGCAAAGTATGACATCATGATCTTTATCATAAGGGCCGGCCAGTTACTTATAAATTTTTTTGTTCTTTTTGTTTTGATTTTATTTTAAGTATTTTTTAACATTCTTAATAATTAAGAAAAAAATACATAATTTTACTAATAATTATTTTCTTAATTATTAAATAAAATATAAAATAAAATATATAAACGATAAAATTGAGGAGCACTACTAACATTTTCATTATCATAATATATGTTAGAAAGGGTGCATAAAGTAGGCTAAAAGCTGATACCATGCTGTGTATTGTTCCAAGGGCGCGGCTACTCTGCCGCCCCAGAGTTACCGCTGGGCTTACCGCCCAGTGTAACTTTTTTTTTTTTTTTTTTTTT
>QEOT01002059.1:48373-59747 GCA_003123785.1 Pterocarya stenoptera
AAAAAAAAAAAAAAAAAGGATGAGCGGTCAAAAAAAGGTGTCAAAACAAGTGGGCAAAGTAGTTTTATTCTTGTTCCAATGGGACAAAATGGGGGAGGAATCTAAGAAATTGGGCTTAAAAAAAAAAAAGGAACAAAAAATTTTAGAGAAAAGCTAGGAGTGGTCAGGCTATTAAAATTAGAAGAACAACCCTCCAATGAGATGGTGACACGTAGGAAATTTATAGTGTTTAATCTGTACTAGTATACACCTGATCAACAACCCAAACAATACCCCAATGGAATCCCTCACTCCTTCGTCTTTCAAGAGATCCAGGACATCCCAACTCAAACAAAATTCCACCCCACACTCATCCTCAACGGCACTCGACTCATACGGTGGCAAGGACGAAGCTCGACCTAGACGGTGATAGAGCTCGACCCAGACGGTGACGAAGCTCGGTATTTCTCTCTCGGTTATCTCTCTCTTTGTCTTTGAAATTCATTTTCTTTTTGGTGCTTGATTCATTGTACTTTTTTTTTTTTTTTATCTTCTTCCTATACGATGATTAGAGAAACTTGAACTTTGGTTGTCAACCCAAACGGTGGACAAAGCTTGATTCGACAGTTCATGATTGATATCGATTTATGTTTGGGAGATTTTTTCTTTAATTTTTCATGAAAATAGAGTTCTGTTTATTTTGGAATGCTTTCATGTTTATTTTGAATGTATTAGGCAAATTATAGCGAAACTGTGGGCGTATTTTGCATATGCATTTAGGAGGAATGCAACGGTATTATTTCTTAAAAATCATAGTTAACTGATTTTGAAAGTTTATCCTTTTTTAATCACCCAGGATTGGAGGCGGTAGAATTGAGCTTGGTCTAGGGCGGCGGGCTTTGTGGCGGTGCAAAGAGACAACGACGATGTAAAAAATGTAAAAGAGTTTGGCTTGTTTGAAATGAGGAAGGGAAAACACAAGAATGAGGAAGCGCTTGTGGTAATTCTGTGTGGTAAGGTTGCATTTTCGTGTTATATTTTTTACTAGGTGTCACTATTTCATTGGAGGGCTGTTCTTCTAATTTAAACAGCCCGGCCGCTCCCAGTGCTTCTAAAAATTATAACCTTAAATTATGATTTTTTTTTTCTCTCTACGTTATGGTTCACCATGTTTTTTCAAATCAAGATTTTGTGTTATTTTTTCAGCCACTCCCAGTGCTTTTGAAAATTATAACCTTAAATTATGAATTTTTTTTTCTCTCTACATTATGGTTCTCCATGTTTTATCAAATCAAGATTTTGTGTTATTTTTTCAGTAGAATCTGTGGCGCCCCCAACTTCTATGTACTGTCACACACGGAAATCGAGACACCTGAGATGATGACAACACGGTCACGCACTCCATCGACATGTGCTGAGTGTATGCAATGCAACGTGTAGAATAAAATACACAGCGGAACGGTTAAGTTAAATAACTAAGTACCAGAGTTTAATACAATATCAGAGTACTGAAAATTCACATGTCAACATAATACAATTTTGTTTACAAAACAACATCAAATCAAATAAAATACAATAAGCAAAAGCAGCAATAATCTTCAAATACACAATATAGCCAATGTCCCTACTCTTCAGGCGGAGCCGCATCCTCGGGCTCAGCTTCCTCAAAAGGTGCAACAAAAAAAACTACAGTCCCACAAAATGGAACCGCAGGTAAGTAAAATCCAGAAAACTCAAAGACAATAAATATATTTAAACAATCAACACTATGCATGTATATGATAACCCAAGCGTAAAAATCTGAGAAAACACATTTCTCGAAAAATACAATTTTTTCACTCACGCCAAAAACACCATTTGGCATAAAACTAAAACCAGGAATAATTCCATTAATTACAATTTTAACCGTATGCACCATGGCCTCCCCTAGGGACCATCCACATACTCTGGCTTCCCATCTTCACCCCACAGGCAACGACCGTGCAAGTGATACATGAGTGATGCCCAGCTCCGCGCCCACCGCGTACATAGCCAGGCATCCTCTGACCTCTGCCAGCCCGAGAAGTTACGGAGTCGGATCGAAAGCGCTACTATCTCGTCCAAGTCCCGGGCAAAAGCTCCAGAGGACGACACTCAGTATATTCCGCTCCCGAGTGTCCAGAGGAGCTCCACCGAGATAATATCTCATCTCGACTTGGGGGTGATACACACGCACCCGAAAAGCTTTAAACACAGTTTCCTCAAAACACACACATCCACGCATGCGTGCACAATGCCATGAAAGCAACAGATACCAACAACCAACAGTTATCAGTACAACCAGATAACCAATACACAATTTATAAAACAAGTTAGTGTAAAAATATATTAAAGTCTTAAAAGTCTTTTGGAGAAATACTTACAGCACTTGCAAATAATTTTAGGATGATCACGGAGGAACTGGAAGCACCAAATCAGCAACTCCACAGTGTAAAAATATTGTAACCGAATACACTGTAAACCCAAATTTACACGGAGTCAAACGAAGACTTGAAATTGATAAGGTAGGGCCTAATGAGGTCGATGAAGCTAATGGTAGTGGTGGTTGGCCGTGAATGGAAATGGGTGGTTTAAGGCCGAGAATTCCGAATCGGAAGTGGAGCTCGCACGGGCGGCTCCGGCGATGGATCGAGGCTGGGTTTGGGTGGAAAAGATTGCTGGAGGGCCGGTGATGAAGTGGTAGAAATTTGGTGGCCAATGGTGGCTGGACGGCGGCGGAATGAGAGGAGGAAGCTCACGGCTTCGCACGGCTCTCGGAGGCTAACGACAGCGCGGCGTGGGCTGGGATTTGGAGGGGTGGCTCGCCGGCAAGTGGGGAAGCCGGTGGTGCCGGCGGTGTCGACCACGGCCGGCCAGAGGCAGCGCTGGCAGCTGAAGACCGGAAACACGTGGGAGAGGAGAGAGAGAGAGTGAAACGGGCTAGGCGTCCGAACGGGAGAAAGGAAGAAGAAAAAGAAAGAAAAGAAAAGAAAATGAAGATAAAAAATGAAAGAGGAAAAGAAAAGATAGGGGAAAAGAAATGAGGTCCAATCCTCACCACTTTCGAGTCACAACTGATCCTCAAAAACACTATTTTTAAAACAGCAAATTAAATAAATAAAAACAAACTCAAAACTAATTAAAATAAAATATTAAACTCCAACAATAACATTTTTTAAAATAAAAAGCAATTAAATTGCATAACACTAATTAAAATTAATCAAACGCAGTGAAATGCTTTAAATAAAACAATAATAATTTTAAAACCTATGAACAAACCAATTTAAATCAAAGATCAATTTAAATCCGAAATAATAATTAATAAGAAGAAAGTCTAATAAAATAATTTTCACAACTTAAAATATTATAAAATAGTATTCTAAAACTCCCAAAATTCTAAAACTAGAGAATCAATCATTAAATTAATTAAAATAATCTTTCATTAAAATACACTAAAATACAGGGTGTTATAGAATATATATTATTTAATATAATTTTTTGTAGCATTATTATTATTATTTATTTAAAATATTGATTTGAATCATTTGATCTTTATTTTTTACAACTATTTTTCTTTCATCATGATTCTAGCCTTAGTAGATAGAAAAATACTATTTTGCTCACTCAACTTGTCTCCTCATTTTGACACCTTATGTATTTTAAGTTTTTTTTTTCTTTACTTAATAATTAAGAAAATGACTATTAGTGTATTGATATTTTTTTATATTTTTTTAAAATGTTTAAAAATGATAAAAAAATAATAATAAATAAATAAATTGAGAAAAAATGAAAATGCCAATTTGGCCTAGCAGTCACTTGGAGCGTAGCTACTCAGGCGGCAAAGTAGCACTGCTCTAGTAGATAAGTAGCTTGCTATATGTCCTTCCAAGTACCTAGAAACCAAGTTGGAAAGGAAAAAAATAGACCTTCTTTTATTTGGATGTTGAGTTGAATTGAGTTTAGTTCTTTATGAATAGTAGTGAGTTGAGATGGTAGAATGAGTTTTGTAGAGCCCACCTCAGATAAGTTTAGATGTAAGTGGATGTTAAGATGAGTTTAGATGTATTTATAAAAAGTTGAAAAAGATTATAGGTCTCACGTGTAAAGAGATGTCGAATTGAAAAAAGCAGTAGTTCTCATATCTAAAGAGATTTTGAGTTGAGTGATATTTAGTAATTTAAAAGTTAAATTTTTAAATGTTAGATTCAACTTAAATTTAGATTGAATTGAGTTGAGCCTGTTACGTTCCAACACCCAAATAGGGCCAATTCATAAATTAAAATTTATAATCTGTATTCTCTTTATTGAGTCTTTAAGCATGTATGACAATTTATGGACGTTTTGATCTTTACGTAAATAAATGCGCGGCAAAGTTAGGTTCTCGGTACAACAAGTAGCTAGGCAGGTGCTTGTAAGTCAAGGTTTCATTTATATTTTAGTACTTATATTGGTGGAAGGCAGGCTCTAGAAAATTATGGGAGTCGATTGATTTATAATTTTACATCAATTTAAATCGATCTAGCTAGAAACTAATTAACCAATTAAAATTGGTTAGATTCAAATTGATCTAACCAATTTAGAGCGATTTCAAAAGATTCAAAATTATGTGTCTTAATTGAATTATATTTTAAGAGTAATGATACATACATTTTTAATATTTGCAAGCTACTCGTTTCAAAAAAAGTAGATTCTACAATTAAAAAATATTTTTTTCATTGATATGGGTTATATATTTATCAACTTTTTTCAACGGAAGTACGTGAGACTTGCACATCTTTAAGACAGCAAATATCATTTATCATATTTTAAATGTGATTAATTATTTTTCATATGAAAATACGAGAAAACTATATACATTCATTTTTCATGCTAGTAATTACTAAAATGGGTAGAAAATTAAAAGGATACAAATATGCATTTGCTTTATTTAATTGAAGAGAAAACATTAGAGATAAATTAGTATTTTGTATTAAATACACTCAATTTAAATAATTGGTTATTAATGTCTAATTCGATTTCGATTTTTCGCATAGTTAAAAGAGCAGCACATTTTGACGTACCTAATGAGTGACTCTACCAATGGTACCACCACTCTTGTTGACCTACCTCCCACAACTTCCATCAATTCCTACTAATTCCTCCGCACCAATAACTCGTCCCTATCAACAAATAAAAAGCCTTGAAAATGCGAGTAATTGTAGGTTATTGTCAAGATTTATGGATATATAAAGAGTGTGCAAAATTATTAGGTTATGCAAAATATATATATCAAATTGTCATAACAAATAAATATTTTTAAAAGGAAACAAGTATAAAAACATAAATAAATAAATAAATATCATATACATTACTGATAATTATTAGATACTCATAGATTACCAATTTTTCATGTAATTATAATTAATTACTAATTTATAATTTTCGTTATCAATACATATATATATATATATAATATAAAATTATGCGGTGAAAAACACGGATGATTTTAACTCCCAACACTCATTTGATAATCTAAGTTTAAGTTTGTACATAAATGTTGATTTTGTAATCATAATTGGTTCCTCTCCATTGTTGAATAAAAAGCTATCAAAGAATATTTTCCCAAAATAAAAAAATTAAATACATGATTTGATATAAGGACTTGATCAGAAAACATTTATAGATATATATATATATATGTATGTATGTATATATGTGCAACTTTAGACATTCAGCAGCCCATAGGAACCACCAAAATGGTATATACCATTTACAACTTATTTGGATACAGATGTGAAATGATCTCATCTCATTTGATATCATTTAATTTTAACTAATACTTTCATTATTATTTATAAATTATCATAACTCATCTCATCTCATTATACAAACAGATAATATGGAGGTGTGCCAAACCATTGAGAGAGAGAGAGAAGATGGAGGAGTCTCGTCAAATTATCCGCCTAATAAAGCAAAAAGGTTGAGTCCCTCTAGAAAGATCAAGATGTGACGAATTTAGGTAAAGGAAGATTTCCATATCATTTGATTAATGCTTTGTTCTGTAATATGTCGGCATCATAACCTTTGGGTGAGCATTGATATCGGTTATGCCAAAAGGGAATTCTTAAATCTCAAGAGAGGACTTCTTTTAAAAGAATAAAATATAAAATATAAAATTATATTTGCATACTAAATAAACTAGCATTAGAAACATTTGTTTTTTTATTTTATTTTAATTGTTATGATTAATATATTTTTACAATAAGCAATATGCTCATATACCAAACTAATTAAATTACCATGCACGATTATCATTCTTCCACAAGTATTATTTACCAAAAGAGAAAAACAAATGGAGACAGGGTTTGGTTCTTTTGTTCAACAGTAACCCCATATATTTTTCTCGAATTAACTTTAATATACTTCTTTATTTTTTTCCCCCAATTTGAATGTGGAATTGTATTTTTTGGATACATCAAAAGGCATTTAATGACAAAATTTCAGGTCCTCAAAGGGCATTTGATTGCTAAAGAGTGACATGAGTACAAATATATTCTCTTTAATTTTATAAGAATTGTGATAACTAATTTCGAAATAAGAAACTTGATATGAATCTTCATATTGTCATGTAAAATTTCAAGATTTAAATTTGAAAATTTCTTGAAAAAAAAAAACTTTTCATTGTTTAATTTTCAATTTATTTGAAGAAATTATTTGACAATACAAAATTTTATCAATATCAAACATATCCTTTAAAAAAAATTAGAGATATTTTCTGAATTTTAAGACTAGTTATATATATAATGAATATTATAATATTAAATATTTAATAATGTTTGAGAAACTCACCCTAAAAATAATAATATAACATCTATTTTATCTGTCTACTCTTCAACCTAGAATTAGCCTCGTTTGGATGATGAAATGATTTCAAATCACCACATCTCAACATCTAAACATCATTCAATACAAACACTTCTCAATTTTAAATTTTTAAATTTTTAATATTTTTATTTAATCATTACTTAATAATTATAAATTTTCTAAATTTCTAAACAAAATACAAAAAATAATTCAATTTTTTCAAATATCAAAATAAAAATTATATTAAAAAAATTATATTCTAACAATATTTTAATTTTATAATTTTTTATTCAACTTTATTTTCTCATATTTCAAAATTTTATAAAATATCATAATTCAAACTATTTTATTATTTACAGATGTCTCATACCATGTTATACTAACGTCCAAAGACTCCAAACCAAGCATTAGAGTTTGGCACAATCCCAATCTCCTTGAACATATACTAATTCGCAACCAAACAAGGAACAAACGGAAAACCGGAGGAGGAATAGCGAAAGAGCCAAACAACCCATATTGAGTTCGATACAAACAATGCCCAACAAATCCCAACAAACAACGAGAGAAAGAAACGAAGAACATCTATAAAACGTTGTCAGGTTCTCTTTTAACACTTCCCATGTGCTCGCCGTCTCTCTGAGTTGATTTTGCTCTTTCAGATCTCTCTCTCCCCCCACTCTCTTTCTCTCACTCTCAATGGCGTCTCTTACAGGAACTTCGATTTCCATGACCTCGTTCAAGGCGAGCCTGGTAACGAAATCTCGATCTTCGTTTTCTTATATTATTTTGTTATAATCCAATCAGTTAATAGTTATCGGATTCATGAATGTATATTTTAATCTGTGACCAGTGTTTCCCTTTATCAGATACTGCTGTAGTTTGGTTTACTGATTCAGATCTTGAGTTAATAAGCTTCGTTGAAAATTTGTTTGCAGAATTTGATTTATACGTCTGTACGTATCTATCTATATAGGCATACGTATCTATGCAGGGGTTTATTTCAGGTTTTATTGGTAATATTACAGAAGTTGCGGTTCTGATTGGGAGGAAATTATGTTTTTCTGGATTGGTTCCTAAATTAAATTGATGCGCATGTCCTTAAAAAAAGAGAAATTTAGATATTCTTCATGTGCATCTCGAGACTAAGGATTTAATAGTTTTCAAATTCTTGCATGCAGGCTATTATTTAATTTTCGCGACTTAGTTTCTGATATATTGAATTGAAAAGTTTCAACTATTTATGAAACGTATATTGTTACTCTCTATTCTATAATTTAGAATTGAAATCGAGACTTATTTCTTTCCCATATATAGCACTCGGCAAAATATTCAGGAGAGTTTTTGTTTTTTTTTTTTTTTTTTAAAGTACTGACCTTTTTTCTTTTGAATTATAATCTTGGATGTCATTCGCAGTCTGGACTTCAAATAATTTAGTTTAAAAAAATAATGGCATAATATTTAATGAAAGCCCCATTGTAAATTAAGAAATGATATTTGTAGTTGTAGAGTGTGCAAGCGTCGTGCAATCCTTTTGAAAAAAAGTGAGTAAATACAAGACCCGCATAAAAATAAAAAATAAAAAAAACTTTTAATAGTGAACCCCACCTCTTTTTCAAGATGATTGCCCAGTGCTTACGCACTCTACGACTATATCTCTAGCATTACTCACTGTAGTTGGTGGATATGGGTTTAGACTGTTTGGGAACAGTCCATTAAAATTTGATGGTTGAATTTCACTGAGGATAGCTGATTGGCAGAGTAGTTGATGTTGGTTTTCTGAAGATAGACATTAGCCAAATCGGCCTCTTTGATCTAAACAAGCGTTGTTAAGTTGTGAGAACTGTTGTTATTCCACTCTCTGCTTCACCTATCAAAAACGAAAAGTTGTGAGAACTGATTTAAGGTTATGCATTTGAATCAATGAAAGAAAAATAATGTAAATGCATGTAGATAATGTTCCTCTATATTTTTTAAAACGGTAGGTTCATTTATGGGACTTAATTCAGTTTTGTTCTGGTTGAATGTCTAAGCAGGCACCAGGCAGCAGGATCTCTAATTTGAAATCAGTTTCCCTTCCTGTTAACAGGAAAAGCTTCNGCAGGATCTCTAATTTGAAATCAGTTTCCCTTCCTGTTAACAGGAAAAGCTTCACACCTCTTAGGTTGCGGCAATCACGATTTCGTGTTTCTTGTGCGGTAATTTCTTCCAGTTTCGATGTTACAGATCTATGAGTACTCTGACTTTTAACAATCCCATTAATTGTTCTCTGCTTTTCAGACTATTTCACTCTGTTGTTTTATTGGCTTGACATTTATTTGTCAAATTAAGAGCTTGACTATCATAACCTTAAGGAGTTTAATCTTATGTGTGCACACATATATTTCAAGTTGAGGCTCATACAATCATGTTACCAGCAATAAGAATGCCAATGCTCCTGTGCAGGCCAAACCAGAGACAGTGGAGAAGGTGTGCGAAATAGTGAAGAAGCAGCTAGCTTTACCTGATGGTTCTGCAGTCAATGGAGAGTCAAAGTTTTCTGCCCTTGGAGCTGATTCTCTCGACACGGTACCCCAATATTTCCCCAAGAGATGTTGATACATTATATCGCTGGCATATATCATTCCGATATGATGAAAACCTTAATAATTAAATGGCCTTAGTTTGTTTCATTTGCTATCCTACTTCCATCCAGCTACCATTGTATCATTGCCACATTTATTGGCAATGCATCGATATATGTGAAATGGGATGGGAATGAAGGTGAACATATAGGCTTAAGTTAAAAGGAACGCTTATCTAAGAGTAACCATGAAGTGTTCAGCATATTACTTTGCAATATAAAATATAGAGTTATGCAAGATACAGTCATTGGTTGTGCAAACACCATGCACTCTTTTTGAAAAAAGAGTGAGGTCCACTATTAAAAACTTAATTTTTTCATGTGGGTCTCATATCTACTCACTTTTTTCAAAAAGAGTGTGTGGCGTTTGCGTACTTTATGACTGCATATATTATTTGTCATATTATAACGTATGGTAATCAAGGTGAAATTTTCACGTGTTCATTGTTATGCCCCGCTAAGTGCAGCATTGGTTGGGTGAAGGACGATAAAGGTGAACTGGTATGATAAAGATGCATTGAATGCCAAGTCCCATTCCTAGGTGGAATGAAGCTTTATAACAATTCCAAGGAGCCACAATGGTATTCTTGATTAGTTATTTTGGCGTACAAGTTCAAACATGTCTTAAACTTTCATTTGATCTTTGCAAAAGGTAACTACTAACAGAGGTAATCTAGTAACACCATGTAAGTCTAGGACACTTGTTGTGGTATGGGCCCTAACCTGGACATCAAGGATTTGAGTTACGGGAGATTGTAATACCCCACTAAGTACCACATCAGGTAGTTGAAGTACGATAGAGGTGAATGAATGATTTTAATGATGATTTTATTGACTCTAGGCTTTATAATGATTGTAATTAGTTCCAAACATCGTTGACTTGCTTTGTTGGAGTATAAATACATACGTGATTTTGACATATTTCTTGGGCCGTTTGCATTCATTATTATTACTGATAAAAACCTTTTTGTACAGGTTGAGATCGTGATGGGACTCGAGGAGGAGTTTGGGATCAGTGTGGAAGAAGAGAGTGCCCAGACCATTGCGACGGTTCAAGATGCAGCAGATCTGATCGAGAAGCTCATTGAGAATAAGAGCGCCTAAAATAGTTTGCTAGAATGCCAGACGTTTTTCTACATTAGCCTTTGCTAGACTTCTATTTTTCATTCAGATCTTATTACTTTCAGTTTGTTTGTTTGTTTCTCAAAGAACTTGTATTGCCTCTTTTGCTTGGGTGAACCAAAAACTGATCGACATAATGGAGGATTTTTTTTTTTTTTTCTGGCTGATCTTGTGTTGGAACTTGGAACTTTCATCGATCCTAAGGAAATTTCCAGTAATAGAAGATTATTGATTCAGGTTGAGCAGATTATGATTTAGTGGACCTTGAAGATGCATAATATTAATTCGCCTATGAAGTGGCCCAATCCAAATTAGACACGTTAAGATCCATTTTGGAAGCTCACCGGGCTGAAGTGACCGACAATAGGAGCTCTGACAAACTGACTGGACAGTCGGCATGCATATTAAAATCGAAGCATTAGTGTACGTAGAAAATTAAAAGGTACTAGGATAACGGAGAAAAGATGCTGCCAGTACAAACAGACAAAATTGTGTTACCTAAAACACTACTATTTAAATTTGACTTTGAGGAGGCAGCATGTGAGATAGATGTACGTAACTGTTTCTTTCACTGCTGCATGGTCACTTTGAGCTTGTGGCTCTAAGCCATGTGCCTCCTCATGTGACATGCAGCTTAGAGCCTGGAAATCTTTGTAGTTTTTGAACCCCTTTTCAGAGCGTGTTTTTTTTGTAGTAAGAGTTTTCAAAAAATAATAGTTGGAGAAGGAAATTCAAAGAGTCACAGGAAGTGCAATAATTAAAGTTAAGAAAAACGGGTCCCCTAGTAAAACT
>QEOT01002059.1:96019-124815 GCA_003123785.1 Pterocarya stenoptera
TGGTAGTGAAAATGTTTGCTGTTTGTTGGGTTGGCGACAAACGACGCGGCTCTTTACTGGGGACGGAGATGTGGGTTTGCGACGGGGAAAGGGGGATTGGGGCTCGAGGGAGGGAGAAAAAATGAAGGAAAAACAAAACTTAACTGACGATGCCATATCAATTTGTAGGATCCCTTTATGGCTCTAGCAACTTTCAAATTGTAAATAGGGGGACTTGCCCTTCAATGAAATAAGGGTTTAATGATAAGATGTTGAGGCATTCTAATAATAATTAGAGAAAAAATTGCCATTACAACAATGTTGGGAATTGAGCAAGTGCCAAGTACCCTGACTCAAAGAAATGGTCTCTTCTAATGTAGAGTAGTTGGTAGTTGGTTGCTCCTAAGTAGAATAGTCCTAAGTTAGGTGCAGTTTGGATAGTGAGATGAGATAAGATGAGATGGTTTTAGATAAAAGTTGAATAAAATATTGTTAGAATATTATTTTTTTAATATTATTATTGTTTTGAGATTTGAAAATTTTGAATTGTTTATTATATTTTATGTAAAATTTAGACAAATTATAATGATGAGATGAAATAAGATAAATTACTTTTACAATTCAAACAAGGCCGTGTTTGTTAATCTGATTGATTTTCTTCTCAAAAAAGAAGTGATATAAAGAAATCTGTCAGAACCTACTGTAGGGCATTTGGTCTAGTGGTATGATTCTCGCTTTGGGTGCGAGAGGTCCCGAGTTCGATTCTCGGAATGCCCCTCTGTTTTGCTTTCCTTTTTTTTTCTTTGATGGGCCAGATGGCGGATTGGGGAGGGTTTGTCTTGAAGCGTTGTACTGTTGGTAACTGAAAGGANGAAAAGGAAAGAAATCGCAAAGAAAGAGAGGGAGAAGGGAGAAACGCTGGAAAAAAACTGTGTATATGGTAGTGAAAACATTTGCTGTTTGTTGGGTTGGCAACAAACGACGCAGCCATATTTGCAAAGACTGCCATTTCCTTTCCCAAGTACCTTTTTCTCAAAAACCTAATATGTCCACGACATCGTCGGAGCTAGTTCCTCTTCTTGTTGTTGTTTTTGGAGCTAATTGGAGAACTTTTTCCATTGTCAAAACCACCATTGCTAGGTCTCTCTATCTCTGTTTGGTTGTTGAGAAAATAAAATTACAACTTGTTCTTTGTTTGGTTGATGAGAAAAGGAAAGAAATCGCAAAGAAAGAGAGGGAGAAGGGAGAAACGCTGGGAAAAAACTGTGTATATGGTAGTGAAAATGTTTGCTGTTTGTTGGGTTGGCGACAAACGACGCGGCTCTTTACTGGGGACGGAGATGTGGGTTTGCGACGGGGAAAGGGGGATTGGGGCTCGAGGGAGGGAGAAAAAATGAAGGAAAAACAAAACTTAACTGACGATGCCATATCAATTTGTAGGATCCCTTTATGGCTCTAGCAACTTTCAAATTGTAAATAGGGGGACTTGCCCTTCAATGAAATAAGGGTTTAATGATAAGATGTTGAGGCATTCTAATAATAATTAGAGAAAAAATTGCCATTACAACAATGTTGGGAATTGAGCAAGTGCCAAGTACCCTGACTCAAAGAAATGGTCTCTTCTAATGTAGAGTAGTTGGTAGTTGGTTGCTCCTAAGTAGAATAGTCCTAAGTTAGGTGCAGTTTGGATAGTAAGATGAGATAAGATGAGATGGTTTTAGATAAAAGTTGAATAAAATATTATTAGAATATTATTTTTTTAATATTATTATTGTTTTGAGATTTGAAAATTTTGAATTGTTTATTATATTTTATGTAAAATTTAGACAAATTATAATGATGAGATGAAATAAGATAAATTACTTTTACAATTCAAACAAGGCCGTGTTTGTTAATCTGATTGATTTTCTTCTCAAAAAAGAAGTGATATAAAGAAATCTGTCAGAACCTACTGTAGGGCATTTGGTCTAGTGGTATGATTCTCGCTTTGGGTGCGAGAGGTCCCGAGTTCGATTCTCGGAATGCCCCTCTGTTTTGCTTTCCTTTTTTTTTCTTTGATGGGCCAGATGGCGGATTGGGGAGGGTTTGTCTTGAAGCGTTGTACTGTTGGTAACTGAAAGAAAAAAAAAAAAAAAAAACTCAGAAGGGCTTGGAAAAACATTTGGAAGGTTGAAGAAATGAAGTATTCAACTAGTGAAATACACTAGATTTTTTTTCCTTCACACAGTATACGTAAAATCCAGGGTAATTATCAACTTTCTCAGAAAAACCAGCACAGATTGGAGCCAATTTTCTCCAAAAGCTCCCCCCACTGCATCACATCCTCGTTTTACCTCTCTCTGCCTCTGTCTCTTTATTGAGTATATTTTCCTTTTTGATCTTTAGTTTTCCCCCCATTAATCTCTCTTCATCCCATTCATCTTCGGTAACTCCCGAACTTTGTGATTTTTTTTACACTAATTTTGATTATCTGCATTACATCGTACCATGGGGAAAAAAAGTTCATTTTTTTGTTTGTGTTTTATGAATATTTGATCCTGTTTGCAGGTGAATTGAATGATTTGAAGATGGTTTCGCTTGGGAAGCACGCTCGTTAAATTAAATTAAATTAATCAGGATGATGCCAAATGTCAATACTCCCGATATCCAGACCCAGTTCCTTGATAGCCAATATTCGCTTCCTTCATTTTCTGGTACTGGTTTGGTGGTTTTTGGGCTTGAATTTTGTTGTTAACTTGTTATATATGTTCAAGTTATATGTTATATTAATTATAAATATATTGAAAATCTTCCCTAACAAACATTGTATTCCGGTAAGCCAAAATTCCTATATTAATTCTTTAAATAATTAAACAAATATGATTGGAAAAGTAGGTGAAAAGGTTGAAACTGAGGATGCTGATGAATTGAAATATCTGGAAAGCACTGTGCCTTTTGATGCTACTGTTACCACTGACGATGCATTTGGCACCCAATTAGTGAATCTCGCTGGGGAAACCCAAGTATTGAGTATTGCTGGCGAAACCCAAGTATATGATGATGCCGAATGCAGTGAAAATACGGCCACCCAGTTATTTGACGTGTTTGATAATCAAGTTGCTGGTGCTATGGAAGGCAAAGGAACAGAAGAAGCTGAAGATTTTGGTGATAGTGATGAGCAGTCTGATGATGAATTAATAAGAAGTGGCAGTGGCCAGTCAGTGGATGGGGAGAAGATTTACAATTCTCTTCATGAACATCATAATAAGGGATTATTGGAGAGATTTGATCCTTTACCTGATAAAGAGCATATTACAGGTGAGTCTTTTCTTAGAACATGTGACAGGTTCTGAATAGATTTTTCCTGAAGCTCAATTTTGGTATGATTATATTATTTGTTGTCTCATCCTGCTTTATTCTCTACCATTCAAATATGCTTTTGATGAAAAAGAGGGGGGGAAAAAGAAAACTATCTTATGCATCATATAATTGACTTTTACTTTTTTGCCAAAACTCTTATCATACGATTAATTGGGTATGTGTTTGCATCAGCTTGTTAATGAGGAGAAGCTCAGCGGTTCAGCTAAAATTTTCTTTTGCCTCTATAAAATTCTGTATGTGGTATAGCTATTACCAGACTTGAAAATGAATATAATTCTTTCACCGTTTGTGTTTCAGAAGTCCATGTTTCAACTGCAACATGTGTGGTTGAAGGCAGCCTAAAACCAAAACCTGGTATGTATTTATTCTGCTCCTGCAATGCATTTATAGAATATGCACGGTTTTGTCCAATTATATATAAGACTCCTGGAAACCGAACTTTTTCTAATTTAAATAAACATCTGGTAAGATCTCATATTTCACGTGATGTCATCACATACAAATGTGTGAAATGGATTGCCAGTTTCTGGTGAAATTGTCCATTTCTTTGTCATTATGTGGTTGTAATTGCTTTTGTCTCAGATTTTGCAGCTGTGAAATTCTGCAGATATGTTTAAAACTTCCAAAATAGGCCACCTTTGATGAAGAAGCAATGCTGTTTTCAGTTGAGGAAGATGCTGTGGAATAGCATGAATATCTTTTGTGTGCAATGAATCTGTAGATTTTATTTTTTAAAAAAGAAATAATAATAATCAAGCTATATATTTCAGCAAAAGAAGTCGATATTAAGCCACTAACTATTGTTCTTATGAAATTTAATTTTCTTTTGGTTTCTGGATCAGTCCACTATTGTTTTCACGTTGGATTATTGTACTGTCAGATCTTAATGTTATTTTTGACTATTGTCAACCTTTGTTGTCTTTTAATATTTTTAATGTTGTTTGTAGGGCTAGTTCACATCTAGAGCTAATCAATGGTCTGTCCTCCAACTTCATTTCAACTGGGAACCCTGATTTTCTATGGACTACCGTGCAATTGATTTTTAAAAGAAATTACCTGAAAGAAGTTGATTTCTCACTGCTGGAACCTGCCCCCTCTTTTGCTTTCTTATTCCAAAATAGGAATTTTTGGTTTACAAAAAGAATTACAAAAATTTACTTTACAAACTAACGTGATTTGATGTGGTGTTTTAGATTGTATAACTACTTTTATTGTAAAGTAGATCTTACGTACCACATCAATCCGTACCAGTTTACAAGCTTTCCTTTTGTAACTTTTTTGTAAACCTAGCAGTTCTCATTCCAGATATGGTGGATTGTGTGTACTCTCTTGCCACTATAGGGAAGTTTAAAATACATAGAATTTAGTCTGAAGAATAAGTATTTTATTAGAACTGTAGTGTCAATCCAGGGATTCCATTATTATTTGTTTCCCTGTTTCACGTAGGACCTCTACGATTGGGGTTTACTTCAGTTCGTGTAGCGTCGTTGCGGGCGTCTGCTCTGGCTGCTCGCATGGCTTTGAAAGGAATCAACAATGGATCCTGTTCTCCCCCAAGTAGGAATCAGTCTTTGGGAGTTGGGGAGGAAGTAGATCAGGAACATGATATTGGGCAATGCAATGGAAAAATGAGGGGGCCAATGAGTAAAAACTTATGGGTTGGCAGTGGAACTGCTAGAAAACTTTTTACTGAGGATTCACATGATGACTGCAGAGGACTTCCTCTTAACTTGAATAATGTTGAAGGAGAAGAGTTCCCTCATTTGCCTGCTTGTGATGATGGATTGGCAGGTTTAAGCTACGTGGACTCTCAAGAACCTGGAGAGTTATCGCAGGCCAATGCATTGAATTTTTTGGAAGGGTTCCTGAAAGATAATGTCGGGGAGTTTGAACAAGCTGATTGTGTAAAGAAAATTGGGGGAAAACCAAATTCTGTCTCAAGTACAGAGGGCCTGCAAAGTTTTGCCAAGAAAGCCATTGATAGAAACATAATTGGTGAAGCAGCGATTTTTGACTGGGATGATAGTCGTGAGCATGAAGGAGGTGGAGAAATCTTCCGCAGAAGAAATGAACAGTTTTTTTATTGTGGAGGCCATGGAAGAAAATCTTTTACTCTACCATGGAAGCCTGAAGGAAGCAGACTAGATGAGTATAGAGACCATGAAGAAAATTTAGATTTTGATAACAATAGAACAGGTTTAGATCATTCTGAGTCAAAATTAATGTGGCATAACCCAAAAGTGAGTGACAAGACAGTGCAAACGATGAAATTGAAAAAAACTCTAGTCAGTGAGTCAGACAAAGAGTTTAGTGACCATCCCTGGGGACAGTCGGAAAATAATGTTACTGAGACAGATGTGCCAGAAATGTCAAACATAGGTTTTGATACGCAAATGGCTGCTGAAGCTATGGAGGCCTTGTTCCATGGTGAGAGCATTGCTAACCATGATGATAAAGATGCCTATCAAGGTAATGAGAACAATGTAAAGGGTTCCTGCAGAGGTTCTCTTGGAGGAAATACGAATGAGATAATTCATTTGAGGCAACCCTTTTGTCATAAGCGGGCAAGCCTATCCGATATAGGGTTTGCTTCACTAAAGAATTTGGAGAGCATGAGTGCCAATTCAAGAAAAGAGTCTTCAATTTCATTGGAGAAACATTCTGATAATGTCAGGAAGCAGAGTGGAATTGAGCTGGTTAGAAAACAATCGAAGAGGGTTCACTTGATTGCTGAAGAATGTCTTACCGCCAATGGGAATGGAAACTCGGAAAAAAAGATGTCTAAGACCATTGAGAAAAGAAAAGCTGGAGGGACTTTCGACAGAAGTTGCACTAACGAGTCCAACAGATATGATGGAAGTGGAGTTAGTGCAGTTAAGAAGCGGCATTTACAAGGTGAGGTTGGTGCTTGTGCATCTGTTTCTCGTCAGACTAGACAGTTATTGGTAGTTAATCATTTGAAGAAGGCTGCGAATGCATCTGGTGACTGTAGGGAAGAGCTGAACTATCCGATTGAGGTAAGTGCCTTAGTAGAGAAAAGCAATAGTAGTTCAGCCATCCAAGCTTCTGAAGTGTTGGAGGAAAGATCATCTATATTGGGCTCTAATCAATCCAGAAAAGTTAGAAGTATAAAATCAAGTCAACACGATCTATTGGCTCCAGAGTTGATAGATTCTAACAATGGTTCTGTCATTGATTCATTGAGATATCCCAGGAGGAGAAGATCTCATCGAAATCTGTCTGGTCTGGAAAATGGATCTGATTGCTTGGATGGTGTACTTGAACCATCTGTTCGGCTGAAATATCAAAACTCTGTATCCAAGCGCAAAAGGTCATGGGGTGATGCTAAAATTCCTTTTGTTGATTCAAACCTGAAGAAAACACTTTCAGGGCATGCTTCTATATATCGAAAGTCTGGTGATGTAGATGTGAAAATTATAACTAAAGATCTAACTGACGCAAAGGCTGGAAAAGACTCAGAGAGAAATAGTGATGCAAGTTGCCCTTCGTCTACTGGAAAGGTGAATTCCAGGTTGGATGAATCGCCAAGAGAGAAATGTAAACCATCTGATTTTGCCTGTACTACTCCTACCCCAGTTAACTGTAAGACACCAGAGAATGCCGCATCACCTGTTTGTATGGGTAGTGAATACTTCAAACTTTCATGTAGAAGGAACCTGTCAAGACCAAACCTTCTGAAAGAAATCCATAGCTTAAGTGCTGCAGTCCCTGAACTTGCTTCTGTTTCAAAAACTTCAAGGAAGAGGAGAGATATGAGTGATGTTCGAGTCTTGTACAGCCACCACTTGGATGAGGATATAATGAAGCAGCAGAAGAAGGTAGTTAGTGGTTTCGTCTCTTTTTAGCAATGCGCAAATTGGTTTAAACAATATCTTGCATGGTGTTCTTGTCTCACAGATTTTAGCTCGGCTAGGATTTACCACAGTGTCTTCTATTATGGATGCCACACACTTCATAGCTGATCAATTTGTTCGTACAAGGAATATGTTAGAGGCAATTGCTTCTGGAAAACCAGTAGTGACACATTTATGGCTCGAGAGCTGTGGACAAGCTAGCTGTTTCATTGATGAGAAAAACTACATACTGAGGGATGCCAAGAAGGAAAGGGAGTTTGGATTTAGCATGCCAGTTTCATTGGCACGTGCATCCCAGCATCCACTTTTGGAGGTAAATCTCTGACTATCTCGGTTTAACAAGATCCATTGCCTTATCCATTCTCAACTGATGATATCTCCACAGGGTCGAAGAGTTTTTATTACCCCAAATATAAAGCCTAGTAAAGAAACAATTTCCAGTTTGGTTAAAGCTGTTCAGGGCCAGGTACGCAATTTTTGCAGGTTCAATTGTCTACAATTATTAAGGTGGGCAACGGTTTCACCTGGAAGTAGTCATGTTCTTTCTTTATTATCTCTTCTCCTTTTCTGGAACTCTTTAGCTGTCTCACTCACCGACATGCATGTAGATATAAATCTTGAATCTGTTCAGTTTTCTCCCGTTCTAATTTGAGCAGATAATTTCTGGTAACTTTAAATGAATTCAGATACGCTTAAAATTAATCGTTGTCTTGATGCTGGATTCCTGTCAAATGCTACTCAGGCGGTGGAGAGAACTTGCAGATCTACTCTGAAAAAAGATGGCATTCCAGAGAATTTATTGGTTCTATCTTGTGAAGAAGATTATGTTATGTGTGTTCCTTTCCTTGAAAAAGGTTTGCAACGGTAACATATCATTAGTCTCAAAATAATCCATTCAAGATGCAAACTTCGCTAAGAATGGGGAGCATTGCTTTACTTATAGGGGCAGCAGTGTACAGTTCAGAGCTGTTATTGAATGGTATAGTCACTCAAAGGTTGGAGTATGAGAGGTTGGTTTTCTTTTAGCTAGAGCATTACCTATATGATGTTAAGTAAATGATTTCTGCATAAATAAATGCTTTTATCGAAGGTAGAAGATAGTTTAGCCGTCAACTTGTCGATGTCTTCAATAATTTCTAGCATTTTCTTTTAAGAAGCAAAATTGTACTGTACATCTCTTGCCTATGGGCACAAATTGCAACTTATGTTTCAATTTGAGAGGCCAAATGAAATTGCAACTTCCTGCTAAAATAGGTGATGGCTTGGGGCAAGTGTAATTTTCATATCATATAATTCTATTACAACAATTATAAAAAAAAAAAAAATTCTATTACAATTTTGCAACTTTTATGATTATTTTTCTGATTTTCTCCAAGTTCTCATTTGTTGATGCTCTGCACTTGATCTCAATGCATAATTTCTACACTTTGAGGGTAAACGTTGGTCGTGTTCCTGATGCAGGCATCGCCTCTTTGCGAATCATGTTAGAAGGACCCGTTCCACGGTGTGGATCGGAAAAGACGACAATCAGTTTCTTCCTGTGACTAAAGATAAATAAGATTCATTTTTATTCATTGATTCCTTTGATCTTCCTTCTGGTTCTGCCTTTTAGGGCCATTTTGGCTGGTACCAAGTGCTATGATCTGTACATAATATTCAAGAAGTTGTAAAATTTATTGTATAGTGGTCTGGTAGCCTGTTTATCTCATTTGATATCTTTTTTGTTCATTGCATAAGAATCTCAGATGGGAATTTGTAATATTCAAGAATTTGTAGAAGTGCCGATCGTCGGGTTAATTTCTCCAAAACCATGCTTATTATTCACTCACAAGTCAAAAGTATGATATCTAAAATTAAAGAGCTAGTTTTTTATATAAAAGAAATTATTCATGATGCTCAAACCATTAATGGTTTAATAGTCACTCAATAAATTAATGCTATTTTCTTAAAAAGAAAATAGTGAGGTATGGATTTTAAGCATATTCTAACAACAAAAATATCATCCTAATTCTTATGAATCTACAGACTCAAGAATTTGTAAATATAGTGTGACTCGTAAAGATTTTTATAAAAGGATTTCATTAAAGTTATTTTATTACAAAGTAAAGATTATTTAATAATGTTTGCACGACCATCCCATTTGAGTTTTGTGGATGTTTTACTCGTAAGTAAAATACGTTGTTCTTGCTACTGACATGACAAAATTTGATTTGCAAGAGAAACTTAAAATTCAAATCTCTTACCTATCAAATATTGCCTTGTAATGTAGATCGTGCGAAAGATATATTCTTTACACCGATTTATAAGTTGAATCTTATAATCTTTTATTGGATCTATCTTGGTTGTTAGAGCTTGTTTTCACAATTCTTTTTAACTCATCTCCTCTAATCATTACAATTTTTTTAAATTTTCACATAAAATAAAATAAACAATTTAATTTTTTCAAATCTCAAAATAAAAATAATATTAAAAATATATATTCTAATAATATTTTATATAATTTTTAATTTTAATTTCAACCCATCTCATCTTATTTGTGAAAATAAACGAGATAGGAACCTACTTCGCAAACAACAATTAGGGGCCAGTAAATTCAATCCGAAATCTCCTCATTTGTTTGGTTTAAGTTGTGTTAAATCCGGACCCGGGTTTTATCAAAATTTTATTCCAACTCGAGAGTCTAAAGTGAAATAACGATAGGTACATGAAGTTGATAATATGATATTTATTGTTCATCTAATAATATTCGAAATATTATATGGCTAGTTCGACGTATCTTTTTATTTTCCATTTGAAATCCTTAAGTTGCTACTTGAATTCAATAAGTTTTTTTTTTTTTTTTTTTTCCAATAAGGTCAGAAAAGAAACATCCTACCAAGTGCCCTAGTCATAAATTTTTGAGAATGATTTATCTTAATTAGTGGGCATTAAAAAAGGAAAAAAGAAAAGAAAAAACATCTCGAAGATATAAGAAAATGTGGAGAAAACATTCTCGGATTCTGAGAATAAAACTAAAAGAGATATAGATCGATGATAAGGATCTTATAATGTTTACTAAAAATTTAATACTGCTCCAGAAAAATAATTTAGAAAAAATTAATTTCAGAAAATAATGTACTTCAAAGATTAATCACTAGTTTCATTTGCAACCGAAAAAGAAAAAAGGTCCAGATAAGCAGGCGGCACCACCAAACATTGTCGGACGACAAACCACCCAACTCATTCTACTGTGCGCTGAGTCATTGACGACAACCCCCCCCCCCCCCTCTCTCTCTCTACATGTTTTGTTCAACAAACCACACGCGATCGTAATCTCTATTTGCGAGAGTGCGAGTAGATCCCGAGAGAAATGGCAATGGAGTCTAGCAACGTTCTGGTAACTCTTACTATAACTCCTCCTTTTGTTCACTTCGCGAATTTTCTCTTCTTTTCCTTTTGGTGGCTGCAAAACTTGCAGGAAACTATTAAATTCACAATCGAGTCCTTACGGACGTGTAACTAGTCTGCAGATTCGAACGTTCTCTTCGTAGCCAAACGGATTTTATTATTATTGTTACTACTATTGTTTAGTAGTTTTGCGTATTCATTTCTTCGCCTTTTGTTTTCTTTCCTGTTGGTTACTATTTTTTTCCAAGTTTTTCACTTGTTTTTTCAGCAACCAAACAAACATCTAAAATCTGAAATGTTTTTTTTTTTTTTATTGCGATCAATTTAATTAGCTGCATTGTTATCCGCTTCCTTATATATATAAAAAAAAACTGATATTCAAATCCCAACATAATTATAGTAGTAATTTTCTGAATTTTTCGTCACATTCTTTTCTTCGCTTTTATTTGATTTAATTTCAGCTTGCTTCCTCTTCTGCCCTGAAAATGGCAAGTGGAGGAGGAAGGAATAGTCCAACTCTAGTTTGTGCTCCAATCATGGCGGAATCGGTGGATAAGATGGTGGCTAATATGGAGAAGGCAAAACAAGGTGGTGCTGACCTTGTGGAGATCCGATTGGACAGTTTGAAGAGCTTCAATCCTCATGAAGATCTCAAAAACCTTATTAAAGAGTGTCCGTTGCCCACCCTATTCACTTACAGGTCCACAACTGGGAATTCTTTTAAGATTGATCTGTTTATGCTTTATATGTGTTTGTTTTCAAAAGTCCATATAGTACTATCATGATAAGTTTAAATGCTATTTTTCTTTAAGAAGATTTTTCATTTGGTTGAATGGGCGAGCATGATCAGGGAGTAATATGTTTTGATCTTGTTACATAACTTTGAAGAGTCAGCATAGAGCTATCTGATTTTATGTATTTTTCTAGACCAAAATGGGAAGGTGGTCAGTATGATGGTGATGAAAAGAAGCGATTGGATGCCCTTCGATTAGCCATGGAGTTTGGAGCTGATTACATTGATGTTGAGATTCAGGTTGCTTCCCATTTAATACACAGATCAAATCAATTCAAATAGCGGCGTGATTATGTTAACAAGGAGTTAGGATCTGTGATTTAAGCAACAACTAAAAGATTTTTTCTCCCTATATATATATTTTAAAATATAAAGTATGCTTTGGACAGCAGATTTATATAGTATCAATCTAAAATATAATGACCCAGGGAAAGTGCCAGCCACATCTTCTCTATAACCCTAAAAACTTAGTCAATTTGAAGCTTTCCTAGAATCACTTATGAAGCCTAGTTTCACCTAGTAAGTAGCCAATGCAGGACTTAGCACCCATGACTACCTTTATAACCTACCCATTCTATGTGAGTTATCCATATTCCCAATGTGGGATAGAGGCGTTACACAAACAGCATCCATTGCTTAATTGATTGCTCAATTTTCTTTTCTTATTTTATTCTTAATTCTTTTAAGATTGGTGACTTCTAAACGAGGGGGACATATTAGCTTTTTCTTGCTGAACTAAAAGCTTGAATGGCAGAACTAATATAGTCTTGTTTTTGAGTCCCACTAGTATATAAGTTTCATACAAGATGTTGTATTATGATCTCAATGTAATGTACCAAATTATTGATAAACTTGTCAGAATATCTTCCAATGCCACTCATATGCAAAGAGAGACTACATTTGTCATTTACCAAGGGCTATTTACAAGATGTCTAATAGTAGTATCTCTGTCCTACTTTACTAGTACAATAAAGTTCAAGTTATCTTCACTTCATTATCTGCTTTTTGAAGGTTGCTCGTGAATTCAATGATTCCATTTATGGAAAGAAGCCTGAAAAGTTCAAAGTCATTGTATCCTCTCACAATTATATAGATACTCCTTCTGTGGAGGACCTTGGCAACCTTGTGGCAAGAATACAAGCAACAGGTGCTGATATAGTGAAGATCGCAACAACTGCCGTGGAGATCACTGATGTGGCACGTGTTTTCCAAATAACTGTGCATTCTCAAGTAAGCAGCGTATGTATTACTGAAATCACTTTTTTAAACTTTAACCTTAGTCCATAAATTATCTCCATCTTCATTGAAATTTATCTGATTGTTCTTCTCTATAACCTTAGTCCATAATTTCTCTCCTTTATCATTGAAATTTATATCATTGTTTTAACTTTTTCTTGCTAACATTTATGATTCCACCAGATATAAATCAAGGTTGAATGAGTCATATATGGATTGTGTGAATGGTGTAAGGTGCATAAATTATTGATTGCTAGAAGATGCCACTTTAAACCTACCAAAATCTCACTGCAAATGACTCATCTTTGTGCCTAATAAGACTGGCTTAATCATAAGGAAAATCTGGCTAATCATGTTATTAGGCTTTTGCCATCAGACTTCTGAAGCAATGCATTTGTAAGTTGGACTGGTGTCAATTTTGAAGCTAAATATCCTCTTTGACCTTTTTCTCTTTCTATTCTGTTGCTTATTTATTTTTTGTTCTGAGCAGTAATGGTAGAACCTCTTCACATCACTTATTCTTAGATTCTTCACATATTTAATTATTTATTTGTTTATTTAATAATGGAAATTTCAGGTTCCAATTATAGGAATTGTGATGGGTGAGAAGGGTTTCATCTCACGGATTCTGTGCCCAAAATTTGGTGGCTTTCTCACGTTTGGTACCATTGAGTCAGGTATAGTTTCAGCTCCTGGTCAACCAACCATGAAGGAACTTTTACATCTATACAACTTCAGACTGATAGGACCAGATACCAAATTGTTTGGCATAATTGGGAAGCCCGTTCACCATAGCAAGTCACCTATTTTATACAATGAAGCATTTAAGTCAGTTGGTTTCAATGGAGTTTATGTACCTCTCTTGGTGGATGACGTTGCAAATTTTTTCCAGACATACTCATCCGCTGATTTTTCTGGATTCAGGTTCATTCTTTTTTGTTGAGTACTCTTTGAGTGGATCTATAGCATATTATTATATTTCTTGTATGATGCGTTATTGGTCTACTTTCATCAAGATCATAGTTTTGATAATTTATTTTCTTCCAATGGCCAAGGTTTTTGGAGGGTTGGGCCGTTTATTAGAGTGATGGGGATTTTGTAGCTTATTTGCTTACTTGATGGTGTTATTGTTAGAAGTTGTTCCAATGGTTCCACTTTTATATATTAGAATACTGCTAGACATGCATTTATTCTGGACAGCAATGTTATTTAGCACACATATCATCATCCTCTTTCAAATTCAACTTGCCACCACAAGACTCAACACCCTTAGATCTGTCATAAGCATCGGCAGTATCCCAAGATTGGGCATTCTTAGCCAAATAATCAAAATATTTGAATGCTTCTTCAGGTTCTTTATTGAAAAACTCCCCATTACACATGGCTTCAACAAATTGGCGCATTTTGGGTGCCAAACTCTCATAAAAAAAACTAATCACACGCCAATGCTCATAAATGGTGCGGGCATGAATTTAATAGATCTTTGAACCTTTACCAGCATTGATAAAAAGTTTTAGAATCTTTTTGAGAAAAATTCATGATCTGTCTTTTCAAAGCATTTGTCCTATGTATTGGAAAAAACTTTTTCAAAAACTATGTTTGCATCTCCTGCCAAGTGCCTATGGACCGAGATCTAAGTGAGTTTAACCATGTTTTAGCTTTATCTTTTAAAGAAAATGGGAATAACTTAAGCCTAATGACTTCTTCCGTGCATGTACGATCCAAAAATGTAGAACATGCTTCCTCAAATTCCTTAATATGTAAATAAGGATTTTCAAACTCCATACCATGAAAATGTGGAAGTAGAGGTATCATGCCAGATTTGAAATTGAAGTTGTTGGCATTTAGAGGTTGGATGATGCATGAAGGTGCACTGTTTCGAATAGGGTGTAGGTATTCCCTAAGAGTCCTATTAGGATTCACAATCTCCCTCTCGGCAATCTCATTTTCTCCTATATTGCTTTGAGTTTCAAATGTGGGCTCAAGGGATATGGATGCTAAATCAGATGTTGAATTAGAGTGTGTGTTGTTAAAATTTCTAATGAGACGACCAGAATGATTTTGAGCCCAAACAGGCATATACAGCAGTAAAAAAATTCTGTAAAATAAAGAGAACAATCAACTGAAAATTAAAAAAAAAAAAAATTTAGGTATCACCAAAAAAAATAGAAGCTCTTGTTCTTGCTTTGTTGTAGACGTAAGGCACAACAAAGGCTTGAAAATTTATCAAGGCTTCTTTCAGTTAGATGTTATTATGGGTTGGTTGGCAATGCAGCGAAGATTTTAAGGAAATGGTGCAAATCTGAACGTGAACTCTCCATCTTCCGATTATCAATTCCTTGATTGGATTTATAGTTGAGAAAATTAACTAAGAACCAAATAAAAAAGAGACCCATTTGCAGCTCAAGTGTTTGATAAATTGCTTCTTAGATTTTATTTCCTTTTGAAATCTTAAGTATTTTCTGACTTCATTTTGCTACATAGTTTCATACTTTGTTTCTCTTATTGTCAAGATTCTTTACATGTTAAGTGGTAGGAATGGACTTGATACTTCATCATTTCGAGTTGGACTCAAATGTAGATATGTTCGCAGCTTGTTTTTGTAATTACATTACATAAATCCTTTCATACACTTTTTTTTTTACATAACCATAAAAAGTTAAAAAAGAATTCACCTGGCACCTCCTTTCCTTTCTTTATACATAAACCATAAGATTTTACATAGCACTTTCAAAATTGTTTTAATGCTCTTTTGTCCCTGTGGAATACGATCCTGGATTTATCCTTGATACAACTTGGCACTTATACACTTGGAAGAACACATTTGGACCAACACCAAATTTTCACCATTGCCGGGGACAATTGGTGTTCATTGAAGCAATTTTGGTTGAGGGAGTTGAGATTTATGATGCTGTGAACCTCTGTTGATTTCCCATAGATTTCCAAGTTTTGACCACCAAAATCCATTTAAAGGTTCCAACATCAGCATCTGATCAAGAAAGACCAACTGGTCTTACTCTAATTCAAAACCATTGTAATGGTAGCTTTCACGCTATTACACTTTAAAAGACCCCTTTTTTTTTTGTAGGAGCCCCCGTAATAGGCAACCTTTTCCATCACACACCACTTCTCATCCCTAGCTTGTCCATTTTCTCATTTGTTTTTCATGCCTTCATTCTCTCTCTTTTTTTTTGTTTTTTGTTTTTAGCATAATAGTGTTTCTTCCTGATAGTTTCTTCATTCAACTTGACACGTCAAATCAATTTCAGACTTGCAATAGAGTAAAAAAATGTTTAAACCAACAGAAATTTTATTAACTTAAAACCTAAAACAAATTAAGCCCCATCTTGCAACTCAAGCTACAAAGTTAGCCTTGCATCATCTTTTCAGAAATGAAAATAATCACAAGAAAGACCATGGCTCATAGAAGAAATTCCCAGCGCCAAGCCAAGAACCCTCTGCCGCGAGAATCCTCTCCTTCTTTCCCAGGAGCCACCTTTTCTCCTTATTCATTCCAGCAGCAATCCCATATGTACGGGGGCCACTTTTTCCTTCCAGCCGTTCCACTCCGTGTGTTCCCCATGTGCCCTGCTTCTCTCCTCTCTGTAAAGATGATTCAACCATCCACTATCTCTCTTTTACTTTTTGTGTATATGCCCCACAGCCACACTATAATTCCATGTGATGTTGACGGTCCCATCCACTATCTCCCTTGCCCATCTCGCATGCACACCCCCTTTTGGGACCACAACATCCTTTTCTCCTCCCTTCAACTAGGCACATGAGTGAGTCATCCCAACAAGTACCAATTCAATTGATAGCCTCTCTTCCAAAAATGCCCTACAACAAATAAGATTAAGTGTTCAACACTATAAGGGTAAAACTGGAATATTAAACCTGATGTGGCTTAACAATGTAAGTGTAAGTGTCATGTGCATCCTTGTTACAACCAACTGCATTATGAATCTTTTTAAGTACAAAATATCAGGAATTATCAATTTACTCAAGTACTATAATCTATTGCATGATTAAGTGCTTAACTAATTTTTGGTTAACAATTTATTTCACTTAAGCAACTTAATCATGCAATTTTAACACTTTATCAAACCCCCCAACTAGGTTTTTGCTAATCTGTGCAAATTGAGCGATCAAAAGAGCAAGTAGATTCAACTTTACTTTAAAATTACTCAATCCAAAAATCTATGCCACAGGTCAGATTCATTGGTCTTAGAGCATTAGAGCTAATGTAAATCAGACATTAGTTCTCCACATAAGTTTATACATTATCCAGCTAATCATCCAAAGGAAAAAAATGCAAAAAACATGCTTAACCCTGAGTGCGCAAGTGTGTGGTCGGATTCCAAGTTTTGATTGCCAAAACCCATTTAAAGGTTCCAACATTATCATATGATCAAGAAAGACCAATTGGTCTTATTCTAATTCAAAACCATTGTAATGGCGGCTTTCACACTATTACAATTTAAAAGGCCCTTTTTTTTTTGTAGGAGCCTTGGTAATAGGCAACCTATTCCATCACACACCACTTCTCTTGATCCCTAGCTTGTCCCTTTTCTCATTTGTTTTTTCATGCCTTCATTCTCCTTTTTTTTTTTTAGCATAATAGCTTCCTAAGCTATTAGGATATGGTTCATCAGAGTTCCATACAGTTGTAATGTTGATCTCCAATTCATGGTATAATAGTGTCAACTAAGATATTCTGAGTGTATGTGTAGATCGGTAGTTAGTAGTTTTTAGCAAATCACCCTTGGCCTAATCAACTAAAAATTGGATAAACTTCTATTTTGAGCTAATATCTGGATCCTTAAATGCTAAAGTGGCTCATAATTCCAACAGATCTTTTCATAGGTATAAAAGTATGAAAAATAGTAATTTTAAATCCTGTTGAGTCATAAAAAATATCAGTTCCTTTCAAATGTTCTTGGAGGTGCAATAAAAAGTATTTCACATAAAGCATGATAGTACCAGAAAAACCATAAAAAAAAAACACTTCTGCCCCCACCCCCCAACTTGAAATGAGCATTGTCCTCAATGAGTAAAAGCTGAATGAATGATGCAGGAAAAATGGAAGAGGGCTACCTGAATGAGCTGCAGGATAATGACAGTAAAAGGGAAAAGAAAGATAAAAACAAATATCTGCAAAACAAAAGAAACTAAGCAAAACAGAAAAAAAAAAAAAAAAAATTAAAACAAAGAGAAGTACCAAGCAGCAGTAGGGTAAGTAGGATCTTGCAAAAAACTGGTGGTAGCCTCAGGTGAAATTTTTTTCAGAAAAGGTTTGAGTCTTTGGCCATTTACCTTGAAAGTATTTCCATTTTGAGGATTGACAACCTCAATGGCACCATGAGGAAAGACTGTTTTAATCAGATAGGAGCCACTCTATCGGGATCTTAACTTGCCAGGAAACAAATGAAGTCGAGAATTGTAAAGTAAAACTTGTTGATCAGGTTCAAATGATTTTCTTTGAATATGCTTATCATGTAAAGACTTCATGTGTTCTTTGGACAGCTTAGAGTTATCGTAAGCATCCCTCATAAGTTTCTTTAATTCAGAAAGGTGTAACTTCCTGAAAGATCCAGCCTAGTCAAGATCAAAATTAAATTTCTTGATGGCCCAGAAAGCATGGTGTTCAAGTTCAATAGGAAGGTGACATGCCTTACCATAGACTAACCGATAAGGGGACATACCAAGAATAGTTTCATATGCAGTCCTCTACGCCCACAATGCATCGGTTAATCTCAAAGTCCAATCCTTACGGTTAGGATTCACAGTCTTTTCCAAAATGGTCTTAATTTCTCTATTAGTAAGTTCAGCTTGACCATCTGTTTAAGGGTGATATGGGGTAGAAACCTTATGGTGAATGCCATACTTGTGTAAGAGGGCAGCAAATGGTTTGTTGCAAAAATGGGTGCCATTGTCACTTATATTGCTTTAGGCATGTCAAAACGAGAGAAAATGTTTTCTTTTAAAAACTTAAGCACAATTTGATGGCCATTTGTTTTGCAAGGAATAGTTTTAATCCATCTAGACACGTAGTCGACAGCAACTAGAATGTATAAAAGACCAAAAGGAGGAAAGGGCTCCATAAAGTCAATGCCCCAACAATCAAAAACTTCTAGCACCAAAATAGGTTGTAGAGGCCTCATGTTTCTTTTAGTTATGCCACCCAATTTCTAACATGGTTCTAAAGTTTAACAAAAATTAAATGCATCCTTAAACATGGTAGGCCAATACAAACCACATTGCAAAATTTTAGCTACGGTCTTATGAGCAGAAAAATGACCACCACATGCCTCTGTATGACAAGCATTTAACACAACAGATATTTCATCATTTGGGACACATTTTCGAATGATTTGATCCGAGCAATATTTAAACAAATAACATTGAAGAAGGAATACTTAACCTCAGTTTTGAATCGTTTAAAATCTTGAGCAGTCCAATGTGGTGGAGTCTGATCTGTCACCAAAAAGTTTACAATGTCAGCATACCATTAAAAAACATTAATAGACAAAAGCTGATTATCAGGAAAAGAATCAGATATAGAAGATGAGGGTTCAGTTTCTGTGAATTGGAGTCGGGATAGATGATCAGCAACCACATTCTCTACACCCTTTTTGTTCTTAATGGTGATGTCAAACTCCTGAAGGAGAAGGATCCATCAGATGAAGCATGGTTTAGCATCTTTCTTTGTCAAGAGGTATTTCAAAGCTGCATGGTCAGTGAAATTACCACAGGAGAACCAAGTATGTNAAATGAATGAAAGAAGAGGGATTTACGAAGTCCTTCAAGTTGATTGAAGGTCTGGGCCAAGCAAAGGCAAAAAGGAAGGCTTCTTCCCTCTCCTGTCTGGGAGTCAGAAAAACCTTGCCTTCCCTGGATACTGGTCCCAAGGCAGGAGTAGCGGCTTAGTTAGTGCACGAAATAAATGTGACTTTTGGCACATAAAGGTCCGTATTCGGTCCGTCAATGGCTCTTTCTCCGAGGCCAGAGGTAAATCTAAAGGGTAACGGCCGAAAAAGAGAAATATCAATATTGTATTCGAATAGCCCGCTTCCTAATCTGGGCCAGATTTATTCTTCTGCCAGCAGCCCATTGAAGTCTACAGCTGTTCCAACTAGGCCCGGCTCTTTCATGGAATCACTTTCTAAAGCCCAAGGTCTTGGTTCCCCCTCTTTTCTTGGGAGGTCCGGCCATATGGATAGCCCAGCTGGATGTACAAGTCCTGGTGGCCCTAACCAGGCCGGGGCGGAGCTTGCTGCCAAGCCGGGCTTTTCTTATGCGAATGCTGTAAGGGGCTGCCCTTCATCCGGTCATGGCGGAGTGGAAGAATTAGGTAATACTCCTATCCCTTCCATGGTTTTAAATTATGTGGAACCGGTTAGAGAAAATGGTAGAATTAAGGTGAAACCTCCGGAAGAGGTAGTTGCCAATTGGTGTGGGGAATGGCAGAATACTCTGGTAGGTTATTTTGTTGGCCGAAGATTGGCTCACCCTTTGGTTAATTCTATTGCTCAAAGGCTGTGGGGCAAGTTGGGGCTTACGGACGTTTTGTCATCCGATAACGGATTCTACTTTTGAAAATGGAATAGCGAGGAGAACTTAGGCTCTGTATTGGATCAGGCTCCCTGGCCAACCGGCCTCTAGTGCAAAAGAGGTGGCACCCGAATCCACCTTTGCTCAAGGAGTTAATGCAGTCAGTAGATTAAGGCAAGAGCAGTACTAAAGAAAAGGGTTGGGGAGTTAGAATTAGTAGAGTTTGACTTCTATTTGCTTACAGTCTTGAATTTAATTATATTATGGAATTCTCTCCCATCACTTCTACCATCGGACAGATGTTCCACCTGATCTTTGCTTCTGGTTGGTTGGTTCACCTTGATTTTGCTCTGCTTATCCTGTATTTCACGAAGAGAAGTGCATCCCTTTGAAATTTGAGCCCCACCCCATGCGGGACCCTCACTTCTGGGTGTTGGAGGAGGGGGAGCGACATCTTTGGGGGTGTCATCAAGAGCACCACTCAAGAACATAGAAAGCCCTCCCTTCTTGTTCCTCTTCTTGGATGATGTTGGTACTAAGTTCTTATTTTTCGGCAAGACTGAACTGTCCTTCTGAACACAAAAAGTGGACTCTTTAGCGGCTTGGCACGCCACAATTCCTTCACACATGACACCTCCCTCCAACTACTTGGAAACCTGAGAAATTCCAACATCCGAGAAATCCTTCGTGGCGTTTGGAACAACTTCAGTCCCAGAAAAACCAGATGCGGTCTCCACTTGTGATACCCTCTGTGAGCTCTTTCTCCTCTGTTTTCTCACCTCAGCCTTTTTTTTGCCTTTTCCATCCGGTGAAACTGAAGATGATGCTTTAGCCAGTGGTGTAACTGGAACACCAAGCTCAGCAAGCGAGCTCTCAAGAGCAGACTTCGTTTGAAGCTTTGCAATTTGTTGGTCATCAAGATGATGCCCACTAGACTGCTTTGCTTCAAGCATCTCAATCTGCTGCAACTTTTTCCTCAAAGCTCGAACTTGTTTACACATTGGGATTATCTTTGGGTTGTAGAAAAGAGTCTAATCTTTGGTCATTTTTGCTTTTCAAGGTGGTTTTCTTTGTGTGGTAGTCACGAGTCCTTATAATCTCATTCTCAGTATCATCCTCTTCGCTATTAATAATTGCAGGGAAAGTGGCTGTTGGAGTTGGGAGCCGACGGTAGCTCCATGGTTCAGATGATCTCAGGTCTAACAAGTTTTCAAGGTTAGCTAGAATGTTTGGTGAGGCAGTTGCAATAGCATGTGATGACACCGTAAAAATATAGTCAAGGTTGCGAATAGCAACCTTGATCCTCACAATGCTTCCTCAGATCATCTGCTCCAAGTGAATCTGCAATTTCGAGCAGTTGTATAGCATTACGTGGCTCCACTAGACACTCTGCTGCCACTTTTTCACAGAGGCCTTTTAAGCTTGGAATGGGCCTCTGCCCAAAATCATCTTTTTGTATGGTGGATAACAGATTGTTCGACTCCATATCATTGAAAAGAAAATCCTCGTCAAACTCCTCTGACTCTTCCCTGACATTCAGCTTGAGCTTCTGAGGATTCTTGGCCACATTGGCCGGATAGACGGGATGATACAGAGATCCAACAATCAATAGATGTGTTTCACCAACTGAAACTGAAGTAGCCCTCTTTACACCATGTAACCGGGTTGCAATAGGTGGCTTATCCTTACCTTTCTTCTCATCCCAAATGTAAACATCACCTGTTGCTGTAACTGCAGCAGTCCAGTACTTTCCCGCAGAAATGCTTACTATATTTCTTCCACACAGCGAAAATAGCTGCTGACATCTAAGATCAGGATCTGAGGAGGGGTATGTTGATTCAGATTATGCTGGTGATCTGGAGATCTCTGACAGGTTATGTTTTCACTCTCTTGGGTTGTGCCATTAGTTGGAAGGCGACATTACAGTCGACAGTTGTTGTTTGTCCTTGCATAAACTTCTGCAATGTATTAGCCATCTGCTGGACAGATTCTTCAAGTCCCATTTTTTGAACTGGGGCAGGTTGGCTTGTGTATTGAGATGCCCCTTGAAATGTAGATCCTTGAGGAGCATTTTGTTCACTCTTCCAACTGAAGTTTGGATGGTTCCTCCAACCTGCGTTATAAGTGTTAGAATAAGGTCCAACATATGGTTTAGAAATCAAATTCACAGCACCTCTTTAAAAGCAAGGATAGTGGGGCATTCATTAGTGGAATGCCCTAACTCTTCACAAATTCCACATTTTTCAGGCACTCTAGGAATAAGTTGCACCTCATTAACCTTTTCATTTCAATGACATTAATTTTTCTGGACAGAAATGTTATTCTAGCCTGCATATCATCATCCTCTTTCAAATTAAACTTGCCACCACTAGACTCAACGCCCTTAGATCTGTCATAACCATCGGCAGTATCCCAAGATTGGGAATTCTTAGCCAAATATTCGAATGCTTCTTCAGGTTCTTTATTGAAAAATTCCCCATTACACATAGTTTCAACAAATTGGCGCATTTTGGGTGTCAAAATCTCATATAAAAAAAAAACTAATCATACGCCAATGCTCATAACAATGGCGTATGCGTGAATTTAATAGATCTTTGAACCTTTCCCTGCATTGATAAAAAGTTTCAGAATCTTTTTGAGAAAAATTCATGATCAAAGCATTTGTCCTATGTATTGGGAAATTTTTTTTTCAAAAATTCTGTTTGCATCTCCTGCCAAGTGCCTATGGACCGGGATCTAAGTGAGTTCAGCCATGTTTTAGCTTTATCTTTTAAAGAAAATGGGAACAACTTAAGCCTAATGACTTCTTCCGTGCATATACGATCCAAAAATGTAGATCCTCAAATTCCTTGATATGTAAATAAGGATTTTCAGACTCCATACCATGAAAATGTGGAAGTAGAGGTATCATGCCAAGTTTGAAATTGAAATTGTTGGCATTTAGAGGTTCAAATAGGTTGCAGGTATTCCCTAAGAGTCCTATTAGAATTCACAATCTCCCTCTCGGCATGCTCATTTTCACCCATATTGTTTGAGTCTGCCACATTTTCCTGGTATGGAGTCTGAAAATCCTTATTTACGTATCAAGGAATTTGAGGAAGTATGTTCTACATTTGTGGATTGTAATTTGTACATGCACGGAAGAAGTCATTAGGCTTAAGTTGTTCCCATTTTCTTTAAAAGATAAAGCTAAAACATGGTTGAACTCACTTAGATTCAGTCCATAGGCACTTGGTAGAAGATGCAAACAGAATTTTTGAAAAAGTTTTTTCCCAATACAGAGGACAAATGCTTTGAAAAGACAGTCATGAATTTTTCTAAAAAAGATTCTGAAAATTTTTATCAATGTTGGGAAAGGTAGATCTATTCAATTCATGTCCACATCATGGTTATGTGCATTGGCGTGTGATTAGTTCTTTTTATGAGAGTTTGACACCCAAAATGCGCCATTTGTTGAAACCATGTGTAATTGTGAGTTTTTCAATAAGGAACCTGAAGAAGCATTCAAATAGTTTGATTATTTGGCTGAGAATTCCCAATCTTGGGATATTGCCGATGCTTATGACAGATTTAAGGGTGTTGAGTTTAGTGGTGACAAGTTTAATTTGAAAGAGGATGATGATATGCGTGCCAAAATAACATTGTTGTCCAGAAAAATTGATGTCATTGAAATGAAAAAGGTTAATGGGGTGCAACTTATTCCTAGAGTGCCTGAAAAATGAGGAATTTGTGAAGAGTTAGGACATTCCACTAATGAATGCCCCACTATCCCTGCTTTTAAAGATGTGTTGTGATAACGAGAGAAATCCTTTTCTCCTCCATTTTCTGTTCCAGTTCTCTTATTCTTAATTTGTATATGTTAAGATGTTTACTCATAGTTTTAGTTTGAACATGTTAGGCTAAATTTCTAAGCCTAAGTTTTGGGGAGTAACCCCGATTTGGATTGGAGTTGATTTCTCATTTTTCCATTGATTTCATTTTCATAATCTTACTGTTTTGTGAGGCATTTCATATTTGTGAAAGTTTGGAATTCTACTTTCTAGTCTTGATTTGTTGTTGACATAAGGCACAACTGATGCTTGATTGTGATATTAGACTCCATAGTTTTGCATCTTACATTGGCCAAAACTTGCTCTGCAACTTAGTAAGGAATTTTGGATAAACTATAAACTGAGCTTGAATTGTCTTATTTTCTTGTCATTATCTCTTCGCATGAGTGAATAATTGAGTAAAGAGGAATCTAAGAATTACTCAACAACAATTTATGAATGGGTGAAACCTGAAGCTTAGGTGTTTGATAAATTGTCTCTTAGATTTTTAGATCACATTTTGCACAAAATTTCTGTTGGAGTGTTTCTGAAGCTAGCCATTTTTAATCTCTTTGTTTTTCTTTCAAGTTTTACAGCTAGAAACGGAATAAAGTTTAACAAAAAAAAAAAAAAAAAAAACAAACTCAGAATTTTTATTCTCATCCATTTAGCATTTCAAACGTAAATAGATACTTGCCATTCAGCCCAACATTGCTGAAATTCATCATTGCATATACAATAGTTATAACATTTCTTTTACTTTAGTTTTCTGATTGCTCTCCCTTACAAATGAAACTTAAGGTTTACATGAACCATATTGTCCCTGTGAAATATGATCCTGGATTTATCCTTGATAACTTGACACTTCTACACTTGGAAGAACACATTTGGAACAACGTCAAGTTTTTGGGCAACAGAGTAAAAAAGGGGTTGGGGTCGGGCTTGGTGTATTTTGGGTTGTTGTTTACGGGCTTTTTGGGTCATTAGGGCTTTTCTATTATGGACAAGGTGTTTTCTTGTATACATTCAGCGTACTTGGTTACTCCTATTGATATATATATATAATATTTTTACTTATAAAAAAAAAAAGAATACTGCTAGACAATTCTGAAAGATTTTAGAATATAATAATAACTCTATACTTGAAGCATGAGAATCCTTTTAACTCTTTTTCTAACTGCAGTTGTACAATTCCTCACAAGGAGGCTGCTCTAAAGTGCTGTGATGAGGTCGATCCAGTTGCAAAGGTTTTGAAAATTCTTTTCATGTTTTAGTTCTTGTGTGATTTCCAAGCCCAAAATCTCTGGCATCAATAAATTAAATAGAGTATTTGGGGGATGCCTTAGCTTTATTTTTTATTTTTCCCATAAGCAATGGTATGACTTGTCACATCCTAATAATATTTTGCAGTCAATAGGAGCTGTGAATTGCATTATAAGGAGACCTACTGACGGGAAGTTAATTGGCTACAATACTGACTATGTTGGTGCAATTTCTGCCATTGAATATGGACTAAGAGGTATCTATCATGTTGTATGGTCTAAGAAAACATAAGTTAAAATGCATGGTTATACACATAAGCTTCTATTCTCTCTCTCTCTCCCTCTCCCTCTCCTTGGTTTAACTTCAAGGTCCTCTGGATGCTTTGTTTTTCCTTGTAGGTTCTCATAATAGTAACAATACTGGTGATTCACCCTTAGCTGGTAAGCTATTTGTGGTCATTGGTGCTGGAGGTGCTGGCAAGGCACTTGCTTATGGTGCAAAAGAAAAGGGAGCACGGGTTGTGATAGCAAATCGCACTTATGGTAAAGCTCAAAAACCTTTCAAAAAATCTTTATGGAGTATGATAACTTTAACCATCAGATTTCTGTGCTTTCAAGTTTTCTATCCATCCTATCTATGGCACTGGCATCTTAAATGCATGCAAAACAGGGAGTGTCCATGCATGACATTATGTCCATTCTTGTAATTGACAGCATGTTTGCAATATGAATGCTTCCCACAACCTCCAGAATACCATTTCTGAGGTTTATAATTACTTCTATGGTGATTTCTGATTTATACATTTATTTTGCTTCAAGACCGAGCTAGAGAGATTGCTGATACTGTTGGAGGAGATGCTTTATCTATTGCTGATCTAGATAAATTCCATCCAGAGGATGGCATGATACTTGCAAACACAACATCTATTGGAATGCAACCAAAAGTTGATGAAACGCCCATTCCTAAGGTCTGCCTCTCTGCCATGATGTTTCTGTTATATGCAATTGGTTTCCTTAGAGAGAGACAGAGAGTCTGGGTCCCTTTGGTTTGGCAAGAACCTACAGCAACTGACTGGTATCACTTTTTTTAACGTGAATTTGGGACTGAACTGCTGTGTTGAGAAACCAAAATAATGAAAGTTGATGCTGGGCTTCTTTGGGGCTTACTATGAACATTAACCAAAAAAGAAAAGAAACAAAGAACAAGGAACATCTCAATTATTTTATAAATATTAGATGATAAAATTGTTTTTGGAAAGAGGTATGAATTGCCAGCAATATTGTTCAATAATATGGAAATTTCCTAATGTAACGATTGAAAAAAAGCAATTTGGGTTGTGGGCTGGTAGTTTTTGCTGGTGTGAAGGCAGAGCACCAATCAGTGTAAGTTCATAATTAGGGTAAGAATACAGGCTAAGATTATATTACAGGATGCTCTGGCTCAGAACTCACTAATTTGGTTCTCATATAAGGCAAACAAATTGCCTAGTTTCATTCTATTCAATAAAGATACTTATTTTCTTATAATATATATATATATATATAAGGCAAACAAAACCTACCCAAATTGTTTGGATGAATTTGTTTCCCGTTTTGATCAAGTTCTTATTGCTTCATTGCACTCTGTAGTAAGGGTGTCAGGTCATCATTTTCCCAGAATGAAACCAAAATGTCAACTATTTTAAACTAAACTCAATTCTTGTGTATTTTTGGATTGGCTTGGGCCCTTCAGTCCTGGGAGGGATTTTTAGGTATAACAATGACATTGAGCCTTGAAGTAACCAGGCAAAGGAGTAGATAGTGGAGGAAACAAAAAATAAAAATAAAAATAAAAATGAATTCTCTACTTTTGTTTAATGCAAAACGAAAGGTTCTCATGAACAAACCAAATCAAATACATTGTGATTGAGTTTGTTTGTTCCTTATGATACATCAGGGAAAGTTGCACCATCCTATGGTGTTTTGTATCTGAGAAGTTTGTAAGCACTTTAATGATTCACAATTTGCAGAAAGGCATCGAATTTTTTGTTATATCAATTGGCAATCACATTTGAAGCTAGAGAGTAACTGGCTTTTTGTTTTGCAGCATGCTCTGAGATCTTACTCACTAGTTTTTGATGCTGTTTACACCCCCAAAATGACTAGACTTTTGAGGGAAGCAGAAGAATCTGGAGCCGTAATTGTTTCAGGGTTGGAGATGTTCATCGGACAGGCATACGATCAGTTTGAGAGGTTCACTGGGTTGCCCGGTATGTTGATTGTAAATTGCTTAGTAATCAGTCTACTTCATTGGCAATTAACTGATTCTATTCTATTGGCATTTTCTTTCTTTCTGCAATTGCAGCCCCGAAGGAACTTTTTAGGAAAACTATGGCAAATTACTAGAGGTTTGTTTGGCTACTCCTTTCATGTGGGCTTATTATATTTTCCCATGTAGCTCAATTTGAACTTCTTTTTTTGTCTCTGTTTAATTGTTCTTGAGAGATTTAACGCCAACTAGTTTCATCTGTTGCTGGCAATTATTTCACATGAATGATATTAAATTTTTATTTCTTTGTTTTATGTGCCACTCTTTCTCCTTCATTTGGTGAACCATATCTATCACAAAAATTAGTACTGCTACCTTCCTTTGTTGCATGCCAATGAGATGGCTTGGCCGTCAATTGTCATAAAATGGGTACTTTTATCTTCTTTATCGGGGGTGCAGGAAGAATGTGTGATGTTATACGTGTGTTAATGTATAAATATAATTCAAATGAAGAATTGCATATTGTTGGTCTAGCATCGTGGTTGCAGCCATGCAATACTCTCGCATTATCAACCCTGGTTTATGCCATGTCACCTGATCTGCCTACATTTCTCACCTCCTCTGCTTTGTATGAATTCCTCCTCTCTCTCTCTCTCTCTCTCTCTCTCTCTCCTCTTTTAAGGAGCAGTTGGGAATGGCAATTGATTACAAGCACACAATGCAGTAACCTTGCCCAGAAGAATCTCATGGTATTTTTGTAACCCTATATATCTATCCTCTAACCAACTTAGAAGCTCAGGTTCTCAAAGCTTTCAAAGTTTTATGAAATTAAGTTTTTGAGTTTTCCAGTTATATTCAATTCTTCTGTTGGTAAATGTGATCTGGGAAGATATGAAAGTACCATTTAAAAAAGAACGCTGAAAAAAAACTCTTTAATAGTTAGGCTCCTCTATTTGAAAGAGGAGAAGAAAATTAGGGACGGAAGAAGAGGCTGAACTTACTAAATCCTAGCCCAAGTTGTTTCAACTGGTACACGAATCAGAAATCAGATCCCAAGACTTCATTTAAAATATTGTTATGTATGGGTAGTGAGGTGATCTAAGATATTCTGTGAATAGTAATAAAAAAATAATGATAAAATATTGAATTGTAGTGAAAAGTAAGTGAAAAATAATAATAAACTAATAAATAGTAGTGAAGTATTCTTGATTCTGAGAATACTTTACTATCCAAACTAGCTAAATCTCCTAAATTTCCCTAACTTTTACCAAATAATGTCGAAGTTCTGAATTT
>QEOT01002060.1:0-35222 GCA_003123785.1 Pterocarya stenoptera
CGTGGTGGCAGGTAACCTCTCACTTTATAAAAGTGCAGTATTCGATTGCATGCTTCCCACAAGAAAAAGGGTTTAGTCTACGTCTTAATTAAATGAGAAAATGGCGTGTTTTTGTTTGTCCATTTTGAGAATATTATTTCCAAGTTATATGCGATCGATATTGCTTTATTTCATTGCTTGCTAGGATGATTAAGAATCAGCTTTAACTACGCATGATATGTTGGGTATACCTAATGAATGATGCTATATATATATATATTTATATGTTAATTAATGGGTTAATATATATATAGAGCCATAAATGGATTGGACCACAAGACCAAGCTCTGTAAGTTCAGTTGATCTAGGGTTCTGGTTTCCATATTGTTCCAACTAATTGATAAGTTATTAATGCCGTTTAAGGGGAGTATCATGAAAAGTCTATGAGGAATCATTTCCCTGATGATCAATTCTTTTTGCTCCATAATTAAAGATGGATATTTTTCAGCAATATTCTCAACGGTACTCATGCATATATGCCTTCTGAAAAGCACATGCATGCATTGGGCTGAAGCGCGCTAGCTGTTTAAGTAACTTTAGGGTACTGACTTAATTCCAGACCCGGCCATAAACTCTTTTTATAGAATAAAGTCGATGGAAGTTTAGAAGAAAGATGATGAAAAGAATGAATTATGGAAAAAGGAGGATGAATTATGGCACGCAACCACCAGGAGGGCGGTAGGTTGAAAGTCGGAAAGAAACGATTCGAACAACCGGCAATCAAATCCCATGTTTCTCGAGTACCAAACAACGAACAACTTTCCTCCATTGGGATCACCAAAGTTGCAATTGGGAAACACCTCATTTGACCAAATGCAACCGGCCCCTACAGCTGCTCATGTCCTCTGTGCACAGACCAATACTTCTATGCTCCCCTATCATATCAATATATATTTTTTATCATTTTTAAAACGTGTCTCTCGCCAGAATAGCATGTGCCTGCCCATACATTATATCGTTCTTTCGAGGCAAAAACAAAAACCAGAAAATAAATGGAATGAGGATCGAGCATTAATCTTTGCCCACGTACAGTAGTTGAGATTCAATTTCCTTGTTGGTGACGGTGTTTGATCGACTTGAATGGTCGGTGTGGCCACCTTTCATTTTAGACCATACGCTAGAGTTTCTGATCTCTTAATTAAAAGACAGCCTAAACACAGTTTTTTTTTTCCTAAACAAGCAAGTATATTTTATTAGAAAAAATGATACAAAACGAGGAAGTGAGATTCTCCAACAAACATCCCAGAATAATAACAACAGTACAAAGTAGTGGATAAAAAAGAAAAAAAATAAGTTTTTACAACCAATTTCTTGATCGTCACCCATATCTTACAAAGAGAATGCCGTCTTAAAAGACTGAAATAAGCAGCTCGCATTGCGAACAATGGAACCACCCCTAGTAGCAATTGATCCTCCGTTGAAAGCGGTGAGAGTGGCGAGTGCACTGTTGCTTGTTGTTTTAAGATGATTTTTGAAAAGATCCTCAGACCTTTCTTCAAGATCACGGTTTAGAAAAAGTGATAATATAGTGAGAAATCCAGGATCGAGTGGGCTAATCTACTGATCATCTATATTTTTGCGCTCTTGTGATGGCGCACTATAGCCACGCGCCTGTGAGATGGAGATTGGGTGGCCCAGATCTGGAAGATCTCGACGAGACGCAACTGTTGGTACGGCACGTGTAGCTGTCTGAAGCGTTGTTGTGCGGCGGTGCGTGGGAAACATGCTCGGAAACAAGCCGTGCGTGAGAGCCACGTGCAGAACTTTTTGGCTCGACTTCGCACCATCTTTGGAGATCGGCGGTTGTAGGATGGGGTGGTGGGGCATGTGTAGGCGGATGGCGGCTGGAGAGCAGTGGATCTAACTAAAACCGAACTAGTGGAGGGAGGAGAGAAAAACACTACTTTAAAAATGTATATACAATACAAAAATAGAAAGTGAAAGGACTCTCCGGCAATGGCTCTCACGGAAACGGGATTGTTCGATGAAGAAGGCAGACGTCTCTCTCTGAGGGACGTTCTCACCTTTATGGAAATCCAAAAGTTGTCTAAACACAGTTGATCTAGCTGCATGTACGACACCTACCGGCGACATAAACCTACTTTGGACTGGAATCTTTCTCGTTGAAATCTCTTAGGTTCTTCTTTGTGACGGATACTAATCATATGCATGCTGTTGGGAACAATACAAAAAGAGATATAAAAAGCGGAATCAATCCCACACACGAAAGGCTAGCCGCTTGCAAATTAATACAAAGTAGAGTATTGATTTAACCAAATCTTCTTGTAATTTTGAAGTAAATAGCCACAATTGATCAAAAAATAAAACTCCAAGTGTATAACAAGCACGATCGATCGTTCCTCGTGTTAGAAAGACGATATTGATCAAGGCTCCCTAGCTAGCTTTCAGAAGTACTCAGACATAGAATGGTCCAATAGTGTTAATGTTTGATCTGTGTTTTTGGGCCAGAAAGAATTGCCTTGTTTAATTTTTATAGCGAGATAGTATTCATCATCAAGAAGCTCAGATCTGGCTTTGAATCTGACAGATAGTGCATGATCTTGAATGCACTGCAAGTTTAGGCCGTTGTAATAACTTTTATCAAAAGCTACCTAGCTCCTCCGAGTTACTTTTGTTAAAGACAAAAACAAAAAACAAACTGTACGTACGTAACTGATCTGGATAAACAACAAACTTTTATCGCTCAGACATTTATATTTCCTCCCCCCTACCTTTTTCTTTTTAGGGTTAGATTAGAACCGGTTGCTTATGAAACTGCTTAATTATCATCTTTAGTTAAGAGTAATTTCATTTTATTCCATTATGATGTTGGAGTAAACTGCAAAACGTGCATCTTTTTCTATCACACGTAACTCACCTTCTGCTCTAAAGATAATTCCACGGATTCAAGTTCGACGCAAAAAGATTTAACACCACTTTTTTTTTTAACCCCTTTAACCTAAAACAACCCTCACTCACTCTCTCTCTCTCTCTCTCTCTCTCTCTCTCTCTCTCTCTCTCTGAGCAAACTACGTCAGCCTCAGAAAAAAAGAAATAAATGGTGGGGGAAGATGTCAGAGCATCAAATGATGCGCAGTCTCGTCGTCTCCTCTGAACTCTTTCAACGCTTCTGCTTCAATGGAGTCAGTCTCTCTGATCTGCTCTGAATCCCTCTGCCCAGGTTCCTCTGTTTGTGGCAGAAATCAACAGGGGTGGTACACAGGTTAAATAGAAAGACATGCACGGTAATGCAATTCCAGTCCTCTTCTCAGTGTTCACAAATTACAAATCCAATTTGGCTCCATGGTCGGATAGCTTTTTTGGTCAGAACTCACAAGGTAATCAAACTCTGAGCCGTTGAGCCCCTTTCCAAAAATCATTTTTGAAGTTGCATTGGCCAGTTTCACGGCTTCCCAATACAGATTTATATATAAATATTGGTGTACAAAATCAAAGAGAGAGCCATAAATTTTTGAATATCTCATTTATGGGGCTGCTCTCCCAAGCTACATGTCATACAGTCAGAGCAGGCTTCCCAGCTCTGAAATTGTTGTCCTTACTTGGGGCCTAATCAATGAGGCTTGACCGGTCCAATACGTAAGCATAGAGCTCAGCTCAGGCACTAGGATTTGGTCCATGCTCGAATGCAGGCGTCGGAGCAACAGACACGTAAGAGTTAGAACAACTACCCAGAGGCTATACAGTTAAATATTTAATGGTAATCAATTAACATAACAGTACAGTCCATCGAGCTGTCATATATATATATATATTAATATTGCAAAAATAATTTATATAAATTTAAGTTGCCTAAGTTTTGCATTTTTTTTTTTTTTAAAAGTGGGATTAATTTAGAAAATTTATTTCTTTTGATGTGATTTTTTTTTTCTCAAAAAATTAATATATATTCAAAACTTTCATCTAGTGTGATCGATGTTAATGACACTCATCAAATCAATCAGAAGAATTATGCAGAATTTACACATTTTAAGACTGAACATTATTCTTATATTCAAACGAATAACATTGTTCTTATATCCTCCGGTCTGCTGTCTCTCCGGAGCTTCCTTTCTTCCGATGCATCTCCTCCTTTCTCCAAAAACTGTCCTCTTTTGCATGTCCTGTTTTGGTAATCAGCCAAAATATATAAATAAATTTGTCTTCCTAACCGTTGATTTTTTTTTTTTTTTTTCATTTTTCACCTCTTTTTTTTTTCCTTGGGTTTTTATTTTTTACTTTTCCTGTGGATCTGGTTCTCACTTCTCTCTTTCGTTTCTTATTATTATTATTACTACTACGATCTCTAAAGACAACATGGTCAAACTGTGCGGATGTTTCGAATTTCAACCACAATATTATCTCTTGTTACCTCCACCCTCCACATGATCAATGCCTCATGCTCTCTCCACCTCGTTCGCACGATCGACCCATTCAATTTCGATCTAATCCAATATTGAAAGAAAACAAAAACAATCAGTGGGTAATGTGGGCAATTTCTCATGTTCTTCCATCTCAATATTATATCATGCAATCGTCAACAAAAATAAAATAATTCAATCCAAAGGAGAGAGAGGAAAAACAAGGAGTCTAGCAACAAGTTACGGTTCACTTTAAGTTTGAGCAAAGTAGATGAGCTGAAGTGTTAACAAACCAACCCTGACGAGTCCAGATATATAATTTAACAAATCGTTGTTCAAAAAACCATGACATCAAGCTGTATGCCAAGGCATTCTCCTCCGTGGTGGCCCATCCCATGCATGGTTCACTGCCAAAGTTCTGTTTGCTCACAAAAGACTGGACCAACTTAAAATTAAAGCAAACCTATTCTGCATTCCAGACGAGTTTGTTCATCGCCAATCCTAGCTTCGACGCATGCTTAATCTAACTAGGCTAGCTTTCAGTGATTGACTGCTGCTCCTATTAAAGCTATTCTCTGCGTTCCAACAAAGATTATTGGTTGGTTTGGCAAGATAGCCAGCCTTTACCGGATTCAAATCACAATCATGAAAAGAGAATAAAAACAAGCAAGCACGCATGCAAGTGACCAACAAATTGACAAGATCGAACCACAAGGTGCATAGTTCTAACAAAATTGCCCGCACGGACCTCATATTCAAAGTGTAGAGTCCATGGTAGGACCCCCATCACACGTGGCTGTAGACCACAACTAAATTATTGTGAAAGACAAATACAAGGACAGAGACTTCTGCATGTGGAATTTCAAAGCATAGTGAGCATATCTTTGACGAATGCATGTGTATCTCTTTCTCAGACACATCGATAAGAAAAAGATGTAACGAAAAATAAAAGCAACAATCATGATAGTGTAATGGCATATCCCCTCTTTTCAACGTAAAATGGGTAGGATTATAACTGTTGGCACGAAGAATTTTCCACCCAACTTGTCAAATCAATTAACTCGAATAGGGAATTTAGCTTTCTTTGGTCTCGACTCTCGGTATGTATCACCTTTTCATCATAATAGGTAACAGCCATGATGCAACCATCAGATTGCATAAAGCATACCAAAATGCAATCTACCTTTCCTCTTTTTCCTCTCACTTGTTAACTTGGGTCTAACCCAAACTTCGATTTAGAAATATAAGGGAAACACAGTATGAGTACGTAATTAAACTCGAGAAGGCTTGCGCAGCCAGTCTTTCATAGACTAAACTTTCAAACACAACTTTATAGATGTACACTTATGATTTCGCAGGAGAAGATTGATTTTATTCCCCTAGGATTCCCTTTCCTTTCAATTACTTTCTGCCTCTAAAACAAAGTAGGACTGACGATCAACTAAACCAGGCAAATTAATAACAGATAACTACGCAATAAATCAATTTCACTCCAATCAGAGAAGCACAAAGGGATCTAAAACCTAAACGATAGGAACACCGTACTTCCTTAGTGTCAGCAACATGTCTAATAAAGACGACTAATTGACAGCAGTAAAGCACATGGGATAGACGAAACAGCTGTTGTCATCAATCATCCTAGATATGATTGGCACACTCGTAGAAAACCACCAGTGTGAACCATCATTATCTGAATTGTTTTGCCGCTCAAACGCGGATTTTTTTCATACACCCAAACAAGATTGAATCTTGCAACCTTAGCCTTCACTCTGAAAAATTAAGCCGTACACAAACATTTATTAGTAAATTGAGCACTACAAGATGACACTTGCTTATAAAAAATCATGCAGGTAACATTCCTGATTTCTCATCTTAGGCGTATAACATACACACATATGTCATATATTGCTAAAGTTGTCTACGTGGTGAACGCCAGGTCCATATTAAGGACATAATGAAACAAACATTTTCCTAAAGGAATAAAAAACCTTCTTAAGGTTGTCTCATAGTAAACACCAGGTTCATTAAAGGTTTGAATGAATCAAAAATTTATCTAAAAGGAACCAAAAACCTCATTGACGGGCTTTCATGAATCCATTCTGCTGCCATTCCAACGAGAATCTTTGCCCTCTCCCTCTCTCAACTTGATCCAGCTGGACACGGGGGGGCAAAATGCTAGTTCATTCTCCATCAGTCTGGAGAGTGGAGTGGCTAGAAGTCATCCCAGAGCTTGATTGGAAAATCAGGCTCAGGTTAAGAGAATGGTCCTATATGATGGGCTCGGCAGACATTAAGACAGACATTTCCTCATGGGCCCAGGCAAACTCTGGACCAGCTTATCCCAGCCCAACCATAAATTCTAAAGATGATGTCCTCATTACAGGGATATGGTTAATTTTCCTTTTCAAATCCATATAGCTATATGCTGCACTTAACAACGGCACAAGTAAAGTTCTTACAAGTCATAAAAAAGCTTAACATAGATCGATCACTGTGCAGCAGATGTTTTGGTACAAAATCTGGGCAAGTTCTTTAAATTTTAGCACTCTGCATCAGTCTGCGTACTATTTTGGCAACGAAAGGTAAGGTTTTCCCCCAGTAAATCTTGGGCAGTACTTATAGAAAAAATCTTGAGCGGTAAAATTGTATTTCTGATGACATCTGCATAGTTAATAGAAAGATACTCCCATTGGATTCCGAGGACTGGCATTGGCCTCGCTAAATGCCAGGCCAATGCAAAATATGCCCCATTTTTCCTTAAAACTGCTGGCATTGGACTAGTTAAATTGAAGAACTTGAAGCTTTGAGCTACAGAAAATGGAAAAAGAGTCATCTATGGCATGTCAATGTTCACAGGGCAAATGATTATTTTATGAAAAACAATTTGTCTATCTATTTTCATTCCCTCACATTTTACTCAACCAAACCTTCCTCTCCCTTTCTCCCTTCGCCGAATCCCCTTTTCATTTTTTCTCTCTGTTTTCTCTTCCCTCTACACTTGACCGACACTCCCTCTCTCTCTCATTCTCTCCGCTTTTCCTCCTTTTTTTTCTCAATTTCCTTGCTCTGGAGGACGACCCATTCGGCAGGGACCCATCGATTTCTCCCCTATCGGCGTAGCTCAAGAGCCATTCGGCACAGAAAATAGAAGGTGGGTGAGAATCGACATCAGGACCCATTCGTGGTCTGATCTGTGCTTGGTATGTAAAATTGCATGGGGCAAATTTTTGGTCTTGTTTTTGTGATGTAAACCTTCTATGTAGGCTGACCTGTGCTTGTGCTTGTGATGTAAACCTTTTTGTGTCCGTGGTCTGATCTGTTTTTGGTATGTAAACCTTCTGTGTAGGCTTGGTTCTATTCATACACAAAGTTCCTTATTTCTTGCAATTTGTGGGCTGTTTGTTTACGTTAGGGCGTTTCTGGACCAAAAGTAGGAAAGCAACAAGAACAAAAAGAAACCAAAAATTAAGAACTGCAAATTGTAGATGAAGTTAGTGGATTAGACTGCCAAATTTGCCAAGAGAACTTTTGCTTTCTTTTCTGGGTATGGGGATTGCATCCGGGAGAAAAGAACTTTTGCTTTATTTTTATCACTAAAATTTTCAGTTACCTAAACAAAATACTAGAAAGACACCACTTATTTTTGTCTCTTAAAAACAAAATAGGATGACAATTAGATAAAACCCAATATAGGACTGCTTGATTTTTACAAAGCACATAAATTATTGCAGTTCTTTGTGCAGGTTTTTGTTACTGATGGTAAGCCTATAGATTTGTGCAGTTATTTGTTACTGATGTTGTGCAGCTTTCTTGTTAAAGTGTTACTGATTTATGTTTTTCTTAAACAGTGCCATATGATCTTGCTATTGGTTTTGCTGGTTTAGTGCTTTGGTATGACAGCTGGTCTGTGTTGGGATAGTGTTACTGATTTTATGTTATTAATTTACTGTTTTTATTTCCAAAAGCATGAGAGAATTAATACAATATGGTCTGTTTTTAAGAACCAATTTTCTTTGTTCTATGCTCAATATGGATAGTTTTGAGCATGATGGACACACCATTCAACGATGATCCCTTCTTCACCAATCTTTTACAAAGTGGTGGACAAGGTTCAAATAGCACCTCAATGTTGGCGCAAAATTCTAATGTTCTGGTCCAAGCAACACTCCTTGACGCTGAAAAGAGGCCACCCACTAAAAAAGTTCAACGAGGTGCATCTTTCACTGTAGAGGAGAGGACAACCTCCTTTGTCTCCGCTTAGCTCAACATTAGCATTGATGTCATACGGGATACTGATAAAAAATCCACTCAAATGTGTGAAAGAATTTTTGAGTTTTATCATGAGTACAAAAAACCAAACAATATTAAATGTTCTGTACGGTCATTGATGAATCGTTGGTCCTCAATTCAAAAATGCACAAAGAAGTTTTGTGCACCTTTAGCACAGGTAGAATTATTGCACCCGAGTGGTGCCACAGTGCAAGATAAGGTATGTATTATTTTCCTTAAATTATGCAATTCTTTAGCACTGATTTATGAACTAACAAAATTTTTTCGCCTTTATAGATTAAGAAGGCAAAAATTATGTACAAAGAGATAAAAAATGCGAACTTCACAATAGAGCACTATGAGACACCAACTAAAATGGTAGCAACACATGATGACAATGAATACGAGGAGAAGGCCACATGATAAACGTCGAACCATTGAGCAATCAAGTCCAGTTGTTGGTGACTCTGTGGAGGAGAACGTGGAGGTTCTGATTGAGAGACCTCCAGGCAAAAAGCTGAGAAAGAAATGGAGCGGAAGCGGAAGTCCCGGGAATCTACTGATGATGATATGAAGGTGGCCTTAGCTCGAATGCAAGAGGATAGACACATGTGCATGGTAGAGAGAAGAGCAGCAGTGAAGAAGGCAGAAGGCAATTTCACTAAACAACATGAACTTGAGAAGAAAAAGATCGAGGCGAAGATTATGAGCTTGGATCTTGCTGGCATGAGTGCTATGCAGCAAGACTACTTCCTTAATATTCAGAGGGAAATTTATGAGGCATCAAAGAATAATTTCGGAGGTACATCTACATCTCAATCCACACCTCATGGAGGTTTGTAACTCTGGAGCAGATTTGCAATATTAGTGATTTTAGTGGCTGCCTAGCCACATGTTACGAAGACACATGTAGCTGGGCAGCAACTATGAGATCTATTTTTGGTTTAACATTGATTTTTTGTAAATGTTTCAAACTTTGGCAGCTGAAAATGGATGATATACTGATATGGTTTGGATTTAATTTCAAACCTTGTTTTGTATTTGGCTTGTGGGGCTGTTGGTGTATGGTTTGGATTTAATTTCCAAACTTGTTTTGTATTTGGATTGTGGGAACATTGCTGGACAGTTTGGATTAAATTTCAGATATTGTTTTGTATTTGGATTGTGGGGCTGTTGGTGTATGGTTTGGATTTAATTCGCAAACTTGTTTTCTATTTGATTGTGGGCTCATGGCTGGACAGTTTGGATTATCTTTCAGATATTTTTTTGTATTTAGATTGTGGGGTTGTTGGTGTATGGTTTGGATACGTGTGTAGGCTGGAAATCTGTGTGTAGGTTCAAAATCCGGAAATTTGTTGTAGGCTGGAAATCTGTGCTGGTGCATACATGAGTAGGTTGGAAATCTGTGTGTAGGCTGGAAATCTTGTTTCTATGTGCTTGTGCATATTGTTTCTATGTGCTTGTGCATACGTGTGTAGGCTGGAAAAAATGTGCTTGTGGATATTGTTTCTATGTGCTTGAATTGGTTTTGAAATTTGTGTGTAGGCTGGAAATCTTCTATTGAGGGTTTCTCTTGAAGATTTTTTTTGGTGTTTGACTGTTTGTGTTTTTGGGTTTGATTTTAGTCTTGTGTCTTGCCCCTTTCTATGGGATTGAGTGTATGTTATTCTATCAGTCTCAACCCCTTTTAGTATTTAAAAATGAACAATGCAGTTGGGGTAAAATTTGCTGTCCAAGCTTGTGTGTGGAATATTAGTAAGAGAAAGTGAAAAGAATATTTCCTCTTTGAGTCAGTCAGAACACAAGCAGCTCAATGTCGAGGTAGTGCATTGCTATTGGTGTCAACTCCTTCCATTTATGTTAATTAATATTTAGCATTGTTAAAATAAATGTTACAAAATATGGACATTAATTAACATTGGAGTGTATTTGCAAAATATGAAAAAAAAATTTATTATTATGAAAATATATAATATTATATGATTATTTTAGCTTTAGGATGGAGAGTCCAATGTGGACACAAAGCTTGAATAGCTTTGAGTTTAGCCAAAAAAATCTTGAATAGCTTTGAGTTTAGCCAAAAGTTCTAGTTTTAGTCAAATTTGGGCTTTGGCAATGAATAGGCCAAAACCAATGCTCTGGCTAGAAATCCAACTTAAAACACCCTTTTCTCGTTCAAGAGTAAGGCCTCGACTTTTGTAGCTGCCCAGCAACCGGGAAGTCGAGGCCTTCTTTTGTGTCTAATCTCCAGGTTTTCGAAATCCTAAACCCTCAACTTTTCCTAAAGCTAAATTCATGGTAACCCCTAACAGTTAATACCAACTCCATTCAATGTTTATCCAGAAGTGTAAGTTGAAGAATGCTATGCGGTCACATGTCAACTGAGGGAAAGAAACTCGGAAAAAAATGAAATGAAGAAGCTTACAAGAAAGGTGGATCCTCCTTTAAGACAAGGAAGCTAATCCAACAGTGAATGCCGATTGAGTTCATACATACATGCCTGCCACTTCTGAATACTTCCTTTTTCTCAAGGACAAATACACAAAATAAGAAGAGGTCCTGCATCACTGCATTGCATCGCCTCCGATGAAATGGATAACAATTTCACAGAAAGGATAAATTTAAAAAAAAAAAAAAGTACCAATCTTTCCCCAACAATTTGAGATTACGGTACCTGAAATGCTTTAAAACTTGAGGAAGCGGAAAGCAAAGACAGCTTCAAGAACACCCAAACACGCCCCAACGAAGACATCAGAAACGAAATGCCGGCCGAGCAAAACCCTAGACACCGAGGTCAAAACCGCCCATACCCAAACAACGAGAAGAACGAAATTCACGGCCTTACTAGCCTCGTGATGGTCCTGGCGAATGGCAGCAGCTGAGAGGTGAGCGAGGGAAGCCACGAAACAGACGCGGGAGGCGTGGCCGCTGGGGAAGGAGAAGTGGTCGGCGGAAACGGCGACGTTCATGCTGTGGGTGTGGTTGTGGGGAGGGCGGGGTCGGCGAAAGAGAATCTTGACGAGGCCGATGAGGGCGAGATCGAGGAGGAGACCAAGGAGGAGAGGGGGAAGGAAGGGACGGAGGAGAGAGGGGGACAGGAGGAGAGAGAGGGAGATCGGGAAGAAGAGGCGGAAGTCGGCGGAGAGCTCGAGGAGGAGTAGGAGAAAGGATGGGAGAACGGGTTGGGTTAGGGAGTGGAGCTGCCGGGAGAGGGTCGTGTCGAGGCTTGTCAGGTGGCCGATGAGCGTAACGGAGGATTTGGGTGCCGCCGCCGGTGGTCCTGGTTGTGGTGGGTCCATGGTTGAGAAACAGCAGACTTTGGCACTTGGCGACTGGTGATTGGCAGTGTCGCCAGTGATGTGGGAGAAGATACGGAAGGGGAAGGGAACAACTGGCAAAAGACTGAGACGTCACCGTTCTTGTGATGAAAAGCCCAGCCCAGCCCAGCCCAGCCCAGTTTGTTGTCACAATAATTCAATTTCTTTTCTTTTTTTTTAAAAAAGAGAGATTTTTTTGACTACAAATAAATTTAAAAATTAAAATAATTTGATATGATATATTAAATTATAATAAATTAAATTTAAAATTATATGAATTTGTAGTTTTTCATAGCAATTCTATTATATAAAAGAAAATGCTACACGTTTCGTTCGGACTCCCGCTGGGGATATAGACTTGATTTTTATTGTATTTTTTTTAAAAAAAATTTATATAAATTTTTTTAATAGTTTTAAATATTTTTAAAAAATAAAATAAATTCATAATATTATTAAAAAATACTTCCTTAATCATGAAGTAAAATAAAAAATATTTTTTTATAATTTTTTATTTTATTTTGTGATTAAAAAATCATTTTTTTATTTTTTATTTTTTACTTTCTTTTTAAGAAAGTATTTTCTTAATAATATTCTAAGTTTATTTTATTTTTTAAAATTATTAAAAATATCTATATAAAAGAAACTTACAAAAAAATACTTCAAAAACTAAACTACACACGAACGGGAGCTCTCAGCGGAGCTGTAGCATGACCCTTATAAAAAAGCGTTCACGTCAACTGTCCCCTTCTGATAGAAGCATCGTTGGAAAATGTAGAGTTGCAGCAATTTCACGTTCAATGCAGAGTTTTTTTTTTACGGTTTATTATAAGACACCAACATTCAAATGCGTCGAGAAAAACAAAAAAAATTTCCTTTTTTCTTCAAATTAAAGGAGCTGAAACACACGCAAGCCAACAAAAACGACAAGATGACTCTTTAATTGCTAGTAATGCTGTTCTTACATCAATTTTTGGAAGGAATAGTTCACGAGCGAGAAGTTGGTAGAGAGAGTCGTTGGAGGCAAAAGACAATACTGTAAATACATACTGTAACTGTAAGGCCATGCAGTGTCACGAGTCAACTTCCATAGATCTGAAACAAAAGAGAAAAGTCGTAGTACCACATTTCCAAGGTACACGTAAACATCAGGGACCATCTACAACACGTAAACCACTCCTATACAGTAAATCTCCATCTGTCACATTCTTTCCGAGATTTGTGGTATTGAGAAGTCAAAATCAATTTTTATTTCCCAAAAAAATCTCATTATTGATTTTACTGGACTGCCATTAATAGAAAGTTTAAAACCAAAACAATATGAGTGCTCCCTCGAATAAATGGTCCCATCTTACATTTTTATGGCATAAAAGACTGCCGTAAAGATTGTTTATGTAGTGGTCCATGATGTTATGCTTCCGGTTGATTTGATTGTTATAACTAGCTAGATATACGATATCAGAAATGGGTGGTCCATAAAATAATTTTACCGTATTGTTAATGACTGGTTTGGCACATCAGTTACCGGACTTGATCACCTACAACACACAGATAATAGGGAGTTTGAGGTTGATGAAGTACCTCCAATGTTTAAATCAATTTATGATTCTTTTAGAGAGAATTCTTACATATGAAAGAATGTAGAAGGTAATTCTAACTTTGTGCTCGGTTTTTATAGTGTTTGTTGAGGTAGTCTTTTGTACCTCATATCAGAGGTGTCTGTCTTTCGTATGGGACTAACACATCTTAACCTTTGATGTGGCGTGACCTTTCCGAGTTACATCCTCGTGGCAGGTTGGTGAGTATGACCACTTTCCACACATTTTGTCAAGGACAAGGGTTGTGAAGACACTGCCAGGGACATAGTGCCTCAACTTGGTCCTTGTATGCACTTTGTGTTAGTCGTTAAGGACGGCGTGGCCCTATCATTATGTGTGCGTGTAAGGCAGTGTCAGAAATATCAGCATCCCATCACTTCACGTCAACTGGAATTCCCACGTGGGCCATAGGCCTTTTTATCCTTTCTTTGACTAGTGGGCCGATTATATTTTAGTTGTTGGGCCCCTTGTGTAAGTTAGGCCTAGTTCGGTAAGAGGTGTAAACATTCATTCCACGTATGATATTATACGCCAAATTATAACTTTATATCAATTTATAAAATTATTGTTATAAGATATACATTTATATTTCTCACAGATCTAGGGGTGTTACATGCATGGTGCAGAGCGCCCCCCCACCCGCCTCGCACCATGCCGGTGGGAGGATTTCATACCCTGCCCCAGGGAGGCGGGGGCCAGCCCCCTACCCTGTTATCGGGGGATGGGGTTGAAACTGCACCCCGATCCAAATTATAATATAATTTAAAGTATAAATTGAAATTTATACATTTAAAAAAAATATAAATGGATTGCCTTGACCTCCTAGACCAACTATTATATATGAGGTCAAGATAATACAATAGTGATAGTCAAGCAATGTGAAATTTAACAATAAGTCACACACTGCTTCACTATCACTATTGTATTGCTTTAACTTCCTATATAATGATTTTAAGTTTTTAACAAATTGTATATATCTATATATAATATATTTATATAAATATTAAAAATTATAATTTTTTATATTAAAAATGAGAGGAGTGCAGAGCGGGGGGCGGGGCCCCACTGGGGTCAATCCGCCCCCGCACGGGCGGTGCAAGTAAAAACAAGACTTGAATGGTTGGATTTTGTGGATCGAAGGATAAACAATAAGTGTGCAATTCATGAAGCGATCATATTTTAACTATGCTATGAATTATTTGCGATGAGAGTGATTATTTGTAATGAAAAAATATATATTTTAATAGAAAATAATCATTTTTATAATAGGTCATTGATTACAAATAAACATTTTTCTTATAATGATTCTCGAAAAGAAATGCATTTATTTGATCATTAAGTTGGTTTTGTTAAAACAAATATAAATGATCAAATATACACATTCTTATCAAGTTAATATTTTGAGATAAGTAATTATTTCACTTGTATCATCAAAACAAAAAATTTTAAAATAAGGGATATATAATTTCACACTTTTTTAGTCCAAATCAATTTTGTTTGTATAAACACCCGAAAATCTTTTTGGCCACAGCTTCGGTCTCTGTCAATCCTTGATTTTCTCTTTCAATATTGAATGTTTTAAGGTGGAATGAGATGAGATGAGATGAAAATTAAAAGTTAAATAAAATATTATTTTTTAATATTAATATTATTTTAAAATTTTAAAAAATTAAATTATTTATCATATTTTATATAAAAATTTAAAAAAATTATAATAATTAGAAGATATAAATTAAATGCGTCGGATGTGTTTTAATAAGAATTTTACTATACATTAATTATTATTTATTTTCATACCTTACATATATTTTTTATTATTATTTTTTTAATAAAATATGGAATGCGTAACTTATGAGAAGAAAAATTATTCTTTAATCAAACGGGGCAACTGATTTACAAAACTTTTTTGACAGCCTAATTTGAAAAAGGGAGGCTACCAATTAAATGCCAAAGGGCAATTTTGCAGACTGCATAAATGGCGTTGACGACGAGGCTTCAGGCTTGGATTAGGACGTGTGAAAATCGCACATTTATTGTACAAAGGTGGGAAGGAAGAGGTGCATTTATTTGAGTTAAATACTTTGTCGCAGGAATAAAGTATTCAACTCAATTTAATGGGTTCACGGCTCCATGTCAATCAAAAACATACATATCAACGTCTTTGTGTTCAAAGTTTGGTTTCAAATAAAGGACAAAAAAATAAATAATTAGAAACCTCCTTAATTAAGTAGGGAAGTGAGTTTATATTTACCAAAAATAAGTTACTGACTTGAAAATCCACTTTGCTATAAAATCTTGGATTTCAAATTTTATGTATTGAATAATGAATTCGAAATCATTCTAATAAATATAAGGAAAATGCTAGGGAGTCAGTTTTGGATTCTGGATTATTTTTCTCGATTGTTGTTTTTATTTTATTTTTAGTTTTTTTTTTTCATTTAGTGATTAAGAAAATATTGTTTAATAATATTGTGAAATTTTTTTCTTTTTTTAAAAATATTTAAAAGTATTAAAAAAATAATGTGAAAAAAAAAATCTTTAAATTTTTTTTGATACATTTAAAAGTACATTTAAAATCTAACGTATCACATCAAAGTATGTTAGTTTGTAAATTTATTTTTGTAGGATTAACTCTTAGCCTCGTTTGTTTTCACATATGAGATGAGATGAGTTGAGATTAAAGTTAAAAAGTTGAATAAAGTATTGTTAGAATATATTTTTTAATATTATTTTTGTTTTGAGATTTGAAAAAGTTGAATTGTTTATTTAATTTTGTATTGGGATTTGAGAAAGTTGTAATGATGAAATGAGATGGATTTGAAAAAGTTGAATTGTTTAATTTTAAAAAATTATAATAATTAGATAAGATGAGATGAGATGTTTTTTTAAAACAACTAGACATTTTAAAATCCAATGTTAAGGTTTACATTGTTCACTTTTTTTTTTTTTTTTTTTCAAATAAACCAAGGTCCCCTGTCCATGAGAGAACCCGTCCCAACTTTATTTTAAAAACCTTTACTTATGTCTGAGGAATACCGTGATAACAATCTCAAAGAAATACTGAAGAAATTTTTCCAAACAAAAAATACATCAAGATGAACCATTACTAATCACCATCTAATATATGGTTTACATTGTTCACAAATAACATTTTACGTTGTAACTTGTAGGTCCTTGAATTGCATCTATATCTCTCAATTATGGAAAATATTCAAATAGATCTTATCTTGATTCTAAAACCAAACTAATTTAGCCCACAAAATTTATAAAATTTGACAAAAAGAAAGTCGAAAGGTGAGAGGAGTTATGGGTTTAATACTAGAATTCCTACCGTCCACAGTGAAAGTGAAGTTTTGGGATTGTTAAACAGCAGCACGCCCAGATGCACATACATGACAACGCAGTTCCCGGGACGTCTCAGATTTTGATGATTCCAGAGGCGTGAGACCAAAGGCTGGCAAAACTCCACCCGCAGCCCCAACTCCCACTACTCGCAGTCTCATGACCCACCATATATTTACATATACACTCCTAAAATCATGCACTTCTTTTAATTAAGAGTAATTCTAAATAGAAGTTATTATAGCAGTGCACTCGTTGCACTCACTGCATGGCTACCGTTAGATTTTTTTTTTTTTTTTTTTTCCATCTTCTCTGTGTGTGGTCTAAATGATGCCACATCATGTGTGTAAAATAACTTCTCCAAACAGTGACTTCTATCTATATTTATTATTTAATTAAACACGAGCATATATATATATATATACAACCTCATGATGACTATAAAATAAAGCAAATAGACATGTTTTTTGGTTTGAAATTTTGATACTTTGCCGAAATGGGTTGCATCATTTCAATCACAAATCGTCGAGTACTTTTGGACCTCTACGGGTTTGAATTTGAAATGCAGTATATATTAATATTATAAAATTATTTCTAGACTTTGATTGTCTCAATGTAATTGTCTCCTTCTAATCCACCTACAAGCCACCATCCCAATGGCACCCTGGATTGCTGTTTTGTACTCCATAATGGGGATTAAAGTTGTTCATATTATATAGAAGAAGTGGGAGAAAATCTGTCGTTTTACTCGTTTAAATTTCAGTGCTTTTTTAGACGCATTCTCTTCTGCATGTCATCTTCTATACTCTTTCCATTATTCTATTGCTAACTGTTCGTTCTATTTCATTTCAAACTCCTATAAAAGATTCCACCCCCATAATCATTTCCTCATAGCTTATAAGAGTTTATTATTTATTTTTAATTAATTATTGTAATGGCAATTACGGCAATATCTTGTAATATTGGAGTAGTTTCATTGAAAACTCTAAGCTCACCAACATATGAGTGAAATAATAATTAATTATTATTGTTGCTTTGATTTTAAGAAGCATGAAGAAACAAAATTATGTCATGTAAAATATGTTTTAACTATCAAAAAGTTTTTATAAAAATAAATTTATAAATCGATCAATATTATTTTTATTGTAAAATAAATTTAATATATCATATAAAATCGTAATGTTTTTTATTATAAAATAAATTTAATATATTATATAAAATTATATCAATTTGTAAATTTATAAAGAGAAAATTTGAAAAAAAGAAGAAGAAAGATTGGCATTCCATGCAGAAGAAGACCAAATATGATAACAAAATTAATATTTGAAATCGTAGAGTACGTAAATGTCGCGTAATCTTTTTGAAAAAGTAAATAAATATGATATCTATATTAAAAAAAAAACTATTTTTTTAAGAGTTCTACTACATACAGTTACTTTTGCATACTTTTTATAAATTTTATTGATGTGATTAGTCAAAACAGTTATTTTATATTAAAAAATAGATATAACTAATCACATTAATAGAATATGTAAGAAATACACAAAAATAACTATATGTAAAATTTTTAATTTAATATTCACTCTTTTTATTGTGCAGCATTGTCAACTTTACAATTATAAGTTGAGTGTGCAAACAAAACATGCAAACTCATGCGATAATAACTTGACGAAGAGTCACCAAACAAAACCTATCGATGAAATTTTGTTTGTTTGCCCTAATAAATGAGATTTGTTCCTATTATCTCCTCTTCTCACAGAGAGAGAGAGAGAGAGACAGCGTCCACGTGGGTAGTTCTGAGACCGTCAGAAGGGCAACTCAGTCATTTTATATTGCATTTTCTAACCACGTCAAACCCACCAAATATCGCGCCCATTGCAATCACCGTCCCATTCTTTCTTGGCACCCAACAGCACGGTTTAGCACATTCATAACAGAAGAAGATGAGAGCGGCAGAAGCACCACGGTAATACGAAGAGAGTGAGTGAGAGAGGAGGATCCGAACCCTGGTTTTTGCATGGCGAGTGGGTGGGTCAAGTCGTTGCACTGCAAGTCCAGAGCTTTCGACGACGTTCACCACCCCAACCCGAGGCAACTCATGCCGGGCACCAGTTGCAGAAAGAGCGTTCAGAGCATTAAGGACGTTATCGATTCCACCAAGCACAAGCCCAAGAAGAAGCCGAAATCGTCGTCGCCTAAGGGGCAACTCGGTTCCAAATATAAGGCCGAGCCGGTTTCTACCCCGCCCAACTGTTCTAGGCTCAGTGACTCTGCTGCTCAGCCTGCCCGTGCTCCGGACCCGTACCTCCCGGCACTGATGGAGCTGCACGAGGGCCATCCTTCCCGTAATGTCGTCGAGATTATCTTCCACACGAGTTGGAGCCCCAGAGCCTTTACGGGTCGGATCGAGATGATTTTCAAGGTCCAGAACAGTTCAAGAACCGTGTCCCGGTTCGAAGAATATCGCGAGACGGTGAAGTCCCGGGCCGGTTCGCGCGGCCCTACAGGTGGCGCTACGTGGGAGGAGAATGCTCGGTGCGTTGCGGACGGGAACGAGGTGATGCGGTTCCATTGCCTGGGACCCACCTCGGGCAGTGGAGTTTATGACTCAAGGGGCGGCGCGTGGGTTTTTCCAGGGAGGAAGGGCAGAGCAGTTTGTACGTTTTCGGGTAGCGGTGGGGCCCACGAGAGCGCGGGTAGTGGGAGGGGCATGAGGGCAATGCTGGTGTGCCGGGTGATTGCGGGTCGGGTGTCGAAGCAACAACGGGTGAACGACTTGGTAATGGATGGCCGAGTGGGATTCGACTCGGTGAGCGGCGAGAATGGGGAGTTGCTAGTGTTGGATTCTCGTGCGGTGTTGCCTTGCTTTCTTATCATCTATAAATTGTAAAAATACTTCGAATATTTTCCTTTCTTTTTTTCGTCTATTTGATTTTTTTTTTAGGCGAGGGTTCATAAACCTTCTTTCTTTGCATTTATCAACACAATTTTTCGTTGTCCTTTTTTTTTTTAAATTTTTTGGAAGGGGGGGGGGATATTTTCTGTAAGTTACGAAAAATTGGGTTGATAAATGCTAATTAACCAATTTAGGATTTCTTTTCTTTTATTATTTTTGGGTCTCATATTTATTTAATTTGAATCAATATTCTTTAGATTTATCGTGTCGATCAAAATAAGATTGGGATATTTGAGAGTATCAAAGCTAAGATTTTGATTTATGGTTACAAAAATCAATTAATTTAAATGTTTGTAAGAAGATGCTGTTTCTATTACTTTTGCTTTTGGGTATTATTTATTTATTTATTGGAAGGTTGCTTTTGGGTATTGAGGAATGTTGATATGTTGATTATAGGATTGACTCCTCTCTTTTTGTTGACTGAAAATGGGTATTCAGCAGAGTATTTGTTAATGGTTAGAATATATGACAATGCTGCTGGATAATAATAGCAACAATTCTAGGTGGAAATATTGAAAACAATGGTGATTTTTTTGTAGCTGAAAAAAAAGAAAAAAATATTTACAATCGTGAATTATGTAATTGTCGTAGAATCGCTTTTAAAAAAAATGAATAAAATATGAGATTTACATATAAAAAGAAAAATTAATTTTTTAATAATGAATCTCTCTCTTTTTCAAAACGATTACACGGCGTTTACGCATTTCACGATTATATGTAGACTTATTCGAAAAAGAAATACTACAAGAAATTCTTACACCACACATTCATTTAACTAACATGTGATTTGTCATTTTTGTTCTTATATTTAAAAAAACATATTTAAGTATTTAGATAGAATGACAAAAAACACAAATCATATGTTATTTGGAAGATGTGCGGTGTAAGATTTTTATATAGATTTTTTTTTTGTCAAAATTAGTAACGTCTACCATTAAAAAGTAAGATTTTTTTTTTGTCAAAATTAGTAACGTCTACCATTAAAAAGTAAGATTTTTTTTTTGTTAGTTCTAAATTTGTCTATTTAAAAAAACTGTGTTATTTATGCTTTTTAAAAAAAAATATTCAAAGGTACCTAATAATGTCTGTTTATAGGCATTTGGACTCGAGTTTCCATGCTCCAACCTCTCCATAAAAATATATAAATAATAGAAAGAAAAGAGAATTATGCATGTAGAGTCGTAGACTAGAGATCAAATGAAGCCGGGAGTCTTGGGGGGGCTAAATTCGAATGCGCTTATCGTTTCTTGTGCTTCTCGAATTGGCGAATGATATATTGTATGGGAGTTGCTTAATTTGGTTATCTTTGAATTCATACAGCTCGTCGGTGGATGTGATTACTTTTAAATTAATCCGATGCCAGCAGCTTTAATTGGTAGCTTTTCCTTATTTGGACATTCAAGATCTTGGCAACTCTCAAACACAACTGCTTCTGAAATTTGGAAAATTTCACCACAAAACTCAGTTGCTTGTTGGTGCTACAGCCAGTTTAAGATTGATACAAAATTCAGACGCCTAAACTCCAGTTGAGTTAGAAAATTTAAGTATCAACTAATAATTTCGTTGTGGTTATAGCACTTTGCGTATTTGAAACAACCTCAAGAATTGAGCAGCATTGTTAGCTTTTCTTTGTGCAGACTCCCTTTTAGTTCCTCTTAACTTTTGTCTCATAACTTGAACTTCTCAGGCAAGTGCAGGCCTATTCAAGTTTAGTTAATGATGGGAGATTTTAAAGTGTGAGTAGTAGCCATGATGTGGTATGTACTTGATCAGAGTCCCAAACTTTCAGCAAGCCTGATATAAATGTGCAACAACGAGAATGAAGGAAGAAGCAAGTTATCAGGCTGCAAATATTTCAAGAGATAACAACTTGTACTCGAAGTCTCTGTCCATTTCAAAGTCAAAAGGAAGATACCCTTGAGAGGCTGTATGAATTCATTTCCAACCAAAAAATGAGCTCTACTACAAGCATTTCTCAAATCAACCCCTTTTCCATAATTCAATGTTCTATGCTAATAGGTGAACTGAAGGGTATCAATAAATGAGGTACATCAAAATCCATTAACAATGGAGCCGAAAAAAGGGGGCAAGGGTGAAGAGAAGGGAAGGGGGAGAGGAGATCTGAAAATCAGATTTCCAGATGGGAAATACCCAAATAATATCCTACTGTAAATGGCATCATGGTGAGCAATAGCAGGCAAACTGTATCATCAGCCATGATCATTGGTATTCCACTAGTACATACAATGGCTTACCGTTCAAACGCCCACGGCCCTGCAATGTCCAGAAAGTTTTAGTTACATCCATACTTATAATAGATTGCGGTGTGAAAACTCAATTTCCAATAAAATTAAACCAGCACAAATTAACATTCTCATGCAAATATATATTAATATTTCAAGAAGACAACTAGGTGGCAGTCATATCTAGTAGCATTAGCAAATTCTGTAATCATTAGATGGCTTATAATGGAAAAGAAAAAGAAACAAAATAAGAAAGAGTTGAAGCAAATATGCTCACCTTTAACTCCGGTAACTCTATTAGACATGCGCATTCCACTACTACTGCTCCAACACGTTCTGAGAAGCAAAGTAATTACGTCAATATTGACTGAAAGTAATCAGCACAAGATTTGAACATCATCGACAAAAAGAAATCACAAAGATTTTCACATTCAGTATGACTTTGAATGTGAAAATCAGTAGCGCACCAAGTTCAACCAAGCAAGTAAATTTATTGAGCCAACAAAGTACCCACATTTTTTTTAAGGAAGAGGATGGTATCCTAATTTTATCGATACCTCACAACAAAGTACCCATGCATTTTCCTTTTTCTTTTTGCTATCTTGACCTCAAAATTAGCAACCCTAGTATTGATCCCCCCACCCAAAAAAACCCAGCTTGATCATATAGAGTTCTGCTAAATGCAGTAGTTTGAGGACTAAAACATCTTTCAATACAACAGGCATCAAGAATTGATTCCAAAGAAGTTTCATATTTAGACTCCCATTAGGTGCCAATTAGCTTCCACCATGAGAGTAAATCCATTTCTTGTTCTTTAGATAAAACACAATGTACAAGCACAATGTACAAACCCATACGGGACTGGATCTATGATCTCACTCGCAATCCGTTATCTTAGAAGAATAGGAAATGTAATTTGGTCTCACCTCCAATGGTTCTGCTTGCTGGTGTTTTGGCTCGATTAAGTTTGCAGTGTCTAAGTGCTACATTAACATTTTTTTAATGGTACCAGGTGCCCGAGAACAAAATCCTGACTAATCTCGAGACTCGGCAAGGAATTTCCCGCAAGTGTATCTCGGGTTCAGGTAATTCAAGGGGAAGTTCCCCCAGTCCGATGGCTCCTAGAAATTGTTTGCACCCAATAGGGATTTGAACCTTAGACCTAAAGGGAGCATACCACCAAGACCAAGGAATTTACCACTTGAGCCAACTCGTAGGGGTTTGCTACATTAACATGTTAAATATCATGTATGGCATGCTAGTTTAGCATTGTTATTCCTGACAGTCCCATCAAATGAAATGGATCTCCCAAAAAAATGTACCAAATGTTCAAAAAACTTACAAGATATGAATCAGTCATAAATTTATACCAATGTTAAATGAGCAGGAAAATATTTATGCATGTGAAAGTATTTAAAATCATAAGAACCCAACAAAAACTGTATTTAGAGTTTATGATGTGATTGCCCAGTGACCTATAAAAAAAATGATGTCATTACCTAGTAAGTTCATAGCTGCACAGAGTGTGCCACCAGTGGCTATTAAATCATCAACCACCAAAACACGTTCTCCAGGTTCAACTGCTCCGAGATGCATCTCAAGACAATCGCTTCCGTATTCCAAAACATACTCTTCAAAAATAACTTCACCTGCCATTAAGATAGATTTAATTAGAAAAATATGAACAACAGACTACTTTATGTAGTTGCCACAACATCTTCAGAGTTGATGTCAAATACATATACATATATATATATAAGTAAATATTTTCAGGTAATTTTAAAGCTATTTTAACAGGTTAGGCAAGATTCTTGAGAAAAGGAGGCTGCCAAAGGCAAAATCAAAAGAGACTCAAAGACATGTCTTGGATAAGCCCTGATATGTTTTGTAAGAGCCATATCTGAATATCACTCTATAGATCCATTAGTAAACTAATTTGTAATCAGGGAAAATATATAAAGAAAGTTGCAAACCACGAGGCCAAATTACGGGTTCAAGGATCACATTAAAATCAACAAATAAACAAAATAAGGCAAAAGCAACACATAAAAGTTTCTGAAAAAAAGCCATGTATTGAATCCGACAGCATTGCCAGGAACCAACAACCTATGTAAAGAAAAAGTGTCTTAAACATACATAAAAGTGGAGATCTTTTGAGCAGTATTAAATTGGAGAATAAATATATTCGTGCAGAGAGAGACAGGAAATAACAGTAGCAAGATTAAAATTACCGGGCAGCTTCCTTGGTTTTCTCAAGGGAACAAACTTTGCCCCTATAGCCAAAGCAATGGGAGGACCAAATATAAAACCTCGAGCTTCGATTCCTGGAAAAACCCAAACAAAACAAGAAAGCACTCTATTTTACAACACAATGCAAAGGATAAGTTGTTAAAAAATTCATTAGTTTTGCATATAAAGAAAAGAATTACAATAATTACAAGAAATGGCATGTGTGAGCAATGGCTATCCACGTGACATCAATTACTGTAAAACCGAAGGTAGTTCAAGGGATAAGCACCCTACCCATTTGATAGTTGAGGGTGCATATTGTAAAACCGGAGGTAGTTCAAGGATGCTAAGTGCAATTTCACATTAGATTATTTAGTCTAACACTCCAACTGCCAACTAAGCAATGGCTATCCATGTAACATCAATTATGCAGAAGAAAAAACAACATGAATTAATGCAGAAAACTCCATGAACGATGTAAATCTGGAACCCCCTGTAGCAAATATACAGTTCATTCATAATCCATTAACTAGCCATATGCTAGAATACAGACAGAGAGAGAGAGAGAGAGAGAGAGCTTCAATTCAAGTGGTGCACCACTGAGAGTCTTGTATAATTTTGACAACATAAACGAGCAGATTATGTCAATAAGTTAACTTTTATATTCATACAAACTACAAAGTGGAGTTAATTACATAACATTAGCCATTAGAAGTCCAATACCAAACTAAACTACTATTTGTAGTAGTGGCACCAGTAATAAAGGCAAACATCAGAAGGGTGTCAACTGTCAAGCCTAGTTCATTATAGCATACAATTTTTTTAAGCATTCCTTCTAGAAAAATACTATTGCCCAATCAAAAAATTTCATGGAAATACAATTACTAAAAACTTGTTGAAAATACAGAAGAATAGTGCTACATGTACTTACAATTTTACTTATACTTTTACTTACAAGACTCATTTTGTTAGTTTTCTTTTGAAATTTGAATTTCAAATTTCATGATTTTCAACATATCAATAACTGACATATGGAAAAGTAAGTTTATTCTTAAGGACATTTAGCATTTGTCAATACAGAATATTGACAATGGTTGCAGAAATGTCTAAGAGATATTAACACAGAGACTGAATAGTGTTGAAATACTGATACGACTTCGAAAAACTGCATTGGGAAAAGATATTGAAACAGACACATGTCTTGGCAATAATTGAACATAACGTATCTCCACATCATTTCAAGGGTTCAGCTTTCAACCTAAAACGCCGTAATTTAGGACTTTAATGGTAATTGAGTGTAACATATCCTTGTGGAGCACTCGACAAAGTTCATATAAGCACCCGGGGACAGATCCTGATGCGCACACAAGGAAAGAATGCATAATGAAATTCAATTCAGAAGCAACTCCCCACAAGTTGTGGGAGAAATGTTAGGATAAGAGATTTTCTAAGAGTGTGAGACCATCACTGGACAGGGCATGCATTTCATTAAGAAGCAACTATAGCCAGAATAGCAAGTCCTATTTTGTATTCGGGTTCTCGTTCTCGTCGATATTTTCCAAATTTCAATCACGGAATATCAGAATATTGTGATCTCACAAGTTATTATCGTTTAAAGGGCAATTGAAAATTCCAGGATTAAAAAGAAGAAAAATAAAATAGCTGGATGAATTTAGTTATTAGAGTTTCAGGGGTTAATCTCACGAAGTTGAACCTGAAGGGAGGGAAAACCACAGAAAAGATGGCAAGAGACAAACCCCTTGAAAAAAATAAAGCGCGACAGAGGAAGAAAATAAACGAGGCATCGAACCAAGTCAATTAACAGTGAAATGGTAAACCCATATGACAATGGAGCAGAAACTAACACCCGCCCAACAGAAGCTCGCATCAGGTGGGTCCACATTTTTACAAGGTGGGCATCCATCACCAACCACCGTTCATGCAATTTGAATCAGAGCACATGTCCAGAGAGAGAGAGAGAGAGAGAGAGAGAGAGAAATGTGAGCCGCACAAGAATAACTTCAGAGGGAGTAATCAATGGCCACCCCACTACCAAAGTTTATAGTCAAACAAAAAATCACTCCAGCAAAAACCCACAGTCACTTCCATTCCATAATGTCCCTCGAAAGCATTGACAACCAGAAACTTATGCAATTGAAAGTTAGAGGGAAAGAGAAAGCACTTTCTGCATCATCCAGGCCTACTTTGACGTAAGAATGGAGCCCGCCACCTTCAAGCTAATCAAAGTGATGTAAAAAGTTCTCCAAAAAATCTTTTGATCAAAATCTCAACCCCACAAAAATGAAATCTTTTACCAAAATAATAAAAAAATAGGAAGGTCTCTCTCTCCCTCTCTCTCTCTTTTACCTGCAACAACTGAAATGTTTTTGTCTTTGTATCGCTCAACGAACAAATCGATTGCGTCCTTGAAGGCTTTCGGATCCAGTAATAGAGGAGTGATGTCTTGAAACATAATACCTGCCATTTTGGCCATTGAATAACAGAAATGCGAAACAAAATAAACCAAAAAAGAAAAAGTAGTAAACGAATACGAATACAAGCAACCCTTTATGTGGTAGCCCGGGAATTTGCGGAAACAGAAACGAAACTGAAAAAATATAAAATAAAAAAATTACTTTCTTTTTTGGGATAGAAAATGCTCAACTCTGTTGACTCATGGGCCATTGTTTCTTCAAAAGGAAAATGGAAACCCACTTCAATCAAGCCAAATAGCCGTACAAGGTGTTTCCCAGTTAAATTTCTTTTCTGGGGTTGTAAAATATGAAAAAAAAAATACCTGAAAAAAAAATCTCCTGCATGTAGTTTCATTCATTACATTTACTCAGCGAGCAAACAGAGAAAGAAAGAGGAAATGACAAGCCAAACCTGGTTTTGGGAAATTGGGGACGACCCCAATCTTAGTTTTGATGCCATGGATACGAGGATCTTCGTCTCGGCAACCCGACATTATCGTATCTATGTCACAGACCGAACACTCAAGCAAATAAAAATAACAACAAAACTCAAAAAACTCTCCCTTCTTTTCCGCTTTCTTTACTTTCCCTCTCACACAGTAGGTCCAGGCCGGAAGCTAAAAACACTCTAGCAGAGTAGAAGCACTGGAAGAGAAGGAACAAGAAGTTACTTATAGATGGAAAAGTGTTTTGGTGAGAGGGGCTCTCTGCACAAGAATATATATGAGAGAGATGGGAAATCTTTTCGATAAGTAAGGAAGAGAGGGATCGAGCGATGAAATACAAAAAGAGGTATCACGAGGCATCTTTATAAATATTTGTTGTATGGCATATGCTTTCTTTAGACAATAATATTATTCATAAATTATATTTAATTATTTATATTAATATTAATCCTCTCGTTTCCTTTTATGATGTAATTTCTAAATTTTAAATATCGCTTTTAAGGAAATAATCTTAACATCTTACTGTCATGAAATGAAACTAGGAAAAGTTCAAAGGTTCTGTACATTGTGTAGTCTATACTCCAAAATACTTTTTATTTAAAAATAATAGCATAAATATCATAAATTTTACTGTTGAGTTATTCCTACAACCCAAGATTCTCGTTCGTACGACATCTTTTTGACTATTGTAATGAAAAATATGAGTCACACGCTCACAATTGGTGACTTTTCTCAATTTATTCTTGCTGGCTTTTGATTAACCCATCAATTTATTCATTTTTTTTTTTAAGAATAAGTGTGTGATATTATTTTAAAACTGTAAATATTATTTTTCTCTATAAAATGGTGGAAATAGAATAGCTTAAACACATAATACAATGGAATATAATTGTTCTATTTTTTTAATAGAATGTATTTTATCATCTCGTCAAACTAAATTAGTTGATGTTTTATATTTTAAACAAATTTTTATTTAATTAATTAATTTGTAGAATCACTTAAAAAAAATCATAATTATAATAATAAAAATACTATATAATAAATAAAATTGCGAGACTACATTTGAATAATCGACTTGTGATTAGTTGTAATGTCCTATTTTTATTGTTGGTTTTAGTCACCTTTATGTGATTATGTGTTGATATAATAAAAAAACATTTTGAACTCAAACATTATGGGAAACGAATAATTTAAATAATTCTGAAGCTGATTAATTAATTAAAATTAAAATTTAAAGCAATTATTTAAGAGAAAAGCTAAACCCACCGAGGATCCATCTTGAACCTTGATGATGGGTCCCGATACAAAATTTTTTAATTATTTTTTTAATTAATAATTAAGAAAATATTTTTTAATGATGTTGTAATTTTTTAAAAATATAAAAAAATGAATGAAAACAAAATCAACAACAATAAAAAAGACCAAATGGTATTGTGGGGATGTGTTTATTTTCACATGCATTTTTTTAACAATTTTAATTTTTTTTAAAAAAAATACAATATCATTAATAAATATTTCTTTAATTTTTAATAAAAATAAAAAATAAAAAAAAAATTCCCAGCGGGAGCGGAAAGAGTTGCATTATTCATTTTTGACTGTTGAATCTTTGCTGTCATACAGCCATTTGCAGCAAAGCTACGTAACTCTATTTTGTCTTTATTATGCAATGCTTTTCTTGTTCCACCTTCGTATTTCATTTATTAAAAATTTTATTGTCGCATGTGTAGAGAGTATATTTAATAAAATATTTACATATTTTAATTTAATTTAAAAGATAAATTTAAATTAAAAATAAAATAATTCATTCGACTTTATTAATATTTATGTCTAACGCTTTTCCGTATTTTCTTGAGTTTTGTTTTTTAGTTGTAATCAATTTTGTTTATAAATTATATCATTTAATTAGATTTTGTCACATCAAATCTTATTCCATAGGCATAAAGATATATAATTACGAGAAACGCTACGTGTTTAATTTCCATTGACACTAGCTAGCTAAACCAAAATTAATGACTTCAAATCAAAAGAATCTTTATTTTTTCAGTATTGAAATTATCATTTTTTTATGGTTTTTCTAGAACTTCTTCTTATAGTTTTTTCAAGTATTTTGGATTATTAAAAATAATATTTGGATTCTTAAAATGCTTTTTATTATTTTAAACGAGGTGATTAACGTGGCACGTGTCAAATCATAATTGGGATTTTTTTAAAGTAATGACGTAAGTGCAAATTCTAAATAGTCAAATGGGTAATACAGGAAAATATTGAAAACTCGGGAAGCTTCTTAAAATTAAGTGAAAAACCATGGAATGATTTTACATTTTACCCAAACAGAAATTCAGGGATTCTCAATTGCGGATTTGAACTAAGCTCTCGTTTGTTCTCAGAGATTAAATGAGATAAGATTATAGTTGAAAAGTTGAATAAAATATTATTAGAATATATTTAATTTGAATAAAATATTATTAAAATATATTTTTTAATATTATATTTATTTTAAAATTTGAAAAAATTGAATTGTTTATTTTATTTTATATATAGATTTAAAAAAATTGTAACGATGAGATAAGAAGTTTTCAAAATTTTTAAAATTTTAAATTTTGGTTTTAAAAACAAACAAGACCACCTAACCTCATAATCCACCACAGAGGTGGGGGTAAAGGAAAGATCTTATTCCTATACTCATCTCTTGTGATCTAATTTGGGTACTGAAAATACTAAAATATCTCATTATTAATTATTATTTTATCATTACTTTTTATTATTATTTAATATTTTATAATTATTTTTTTATTATTATTCATGGAACATGTAAAAATACCTCACTATCCAAATGTAACTTAAAAGTAATTATTTATGTAAATAATGCATGTGATATTCTATACTTAGTAAGAAGAATAGGTGGTGTATGGAATATGGATCAGTTTCCTGTTATTTATGAATAAGTTATTATTCTTTATAATGATTTAAATAGTACTCTAATTATATAATTAACTATTCATTTTGAAAAATAGACTGAACGTATTGATTTGTTGAAACAATAGTAGCATAGATTTTTTTTTTTTTTCATGTTTATGGCAGCACCGGAGGTTCAGTGGTCCAATTCATTCCATGTGATAAATTGAGATTTCAACATCCAAGTCCAATTGGCATTTATAGGGGGGCGCACTGCTTTATTCTTAAAGATCTTGTCTTTCACTGTTTTGCTGTTTCCAGCACTTCTTTCTCGAACCAGACATCGATCGTCGAAGACGAATATACAGCAGATAAACCCAATGGGCCAATACATGCGAAAGAAACCTTCTCTTTTTGTTGTAATCGTTTCATAACCACAGTGAAATATTGAAATTAAGAGCATTTATCGACAAGAACTGCAAACAAAAGTTGGTGGTGTCATGTTTCAACCTGTTAGAAACGACTAATATCTTTTCATTTATTTTTTGTGCATGATAAATTCACATTGTCGTTTAGCTGAAAAAACTATCGGGCAAGCCAATAATACTATTAAGATTAAAGATTGCACAACAATATGGAAGAAAAGAAAGAGTCAATTTCGGATTACTATGACAATTTGGACCTTGATTAGTGTGATTTGGAACTCTCGATGTGGTCTGGTGTCGTAGTGCGTACATCTATGACAATAAATAAAAAATAAATATTGATAATGTAAAAGAGAAATAGACACATAAATTTACGTGACTGAACATAGAGCTTACATCCACGAAATTTTTGGGGAGGATAATTCTATTATGATATACTTGTTTTATAGTCTCTCATCCAGCTGTTAATGTTAAAAATTGCACAACAGTTTAGAATGAGAGAAAGAGTCATTCTCGGTCCGCTATGACAATTTGTACCTCGATCGGTGTGGTTTGGAGCCTCCGGCTTGGTCTAGTGCGGCTATGCATACTTTCATGACAATAAATGGAAAATAAATATTGAGAATGCAAAAGAGAGATAGATACATAAATTTGCATTGTTCGGTATAAAGCCTACGTCCAAAAAATTTTATAAGAGGAAAAATTCACTATAATATGCTTATTTTACAGTCTCCCATGGCCCTTTATTTCTCACTGTACAATTGAGATCTTGAATATATTTTTTTTAAAGAAGATGTTCTCGTTGGAGCTCTCTTTCAGAGGTTGAAGAAGCTGAAGAAGAAGTCAAAGAGTCCAATGTTTTGAATACGGTACTAGATGTCGTACTAGTCAAAGCAATAGAACAAAATATTTTGATATCGGTACCGTTTCGAGATAGTCGATATATGAATAAATTATATATATAAATATATATAACTTATATTCTAAAATAATAGTCTATATATGAATAAATTATGTATAAATACATATCTATAAATTATAAATAGTCTAATTTGAATTAAGGGTCAAAAAAGGAGTTTGTAGCTTAAAAAAATGAAAAAAAAAAAATAAAGGCTGAAATACAAGCCAGTACAACCGATATTTGGGCCAGTACGAAATACATATAGTACCTGTACCGAACCAATGCCCGATACAGTACAAGATTAAAAATAGTGGAAGAGTCCCCTAAAGTAGTCTGGTCATTTTATTTTATTTGTCTCCTCTTTTCTCATGCCTCTCTTTTTGTGTGCCTGTAGTAAGTGGTAAGGATTTGCCTTTTTCCTTTACATGTCTAACATTCTCTCTTATATCTATTTTCTTTCTTCTTCTTTTTTCGTCTCTTTCTCCTGATACCATCATTTCCCTTGTCATCATAGGCGAAACTATGTTGTAGATTGGGAAGGGGGTTTTAAAAATTACTCTTATATATTGAATAATTATAATTTTAAGTATAAATATTCTTAAAATATTAATATTGCCCCCTCCCCCAACACTCAAACACATAGCGTATTGCTTAAATATCTTCAAGTCCATTAACATAATAGTCTTAATTTGGCATACTAAAAAGTCTAACTCACAGATGACACGATGTGCTTTCTTCTTTTAGCTGTTTAACCACATATTAAATCAGCTAACTAGCTCGAAACTCCAAGAGAGTTTATCTAACAGTTAAAAAAAATATGGAAGATTCTTGCATACAAGAGGCAACAGAGTTATCTATCTAGATGATTGATGAGAAGTTTCTAAGGAGATAGAGAGAGTATGTGAAGAATTTATTAGTTATTCACATATTTTTTTTGTTCACTTATTGATAGTAATACAATTATACAAATCATACATTAAAAATCTAACAAATTTTATATCATTTGGTACTTTTCAAGTTTATTCTTGATCTTTAAGTTTTTCTTAAAACTTATAAAAATATGAGTTAGTTGATAACAAATGTATAATTTTATGACATATGATTATTATTTTTATCTAGTCATGTGCAAAAAATACATATTATTTATACTGACATATACCTTACACTTTATCAATCGCTCCCAAGACACCAAATTCTAGTTCTACCCTGCTTGTTCCTTTATTGTCTCCCATTGTTCTTTCTTCATTTGTTTTATAGTGATGGGATCTTCACCTTTGAATTGGGCTCTCATGAGCATGATATATTTTACCCATTCCAAAGACCATGCAAATAAATTTTCATTACCTAGCTCTGTTACGATCAATTTAGAATTTGGAAAACTAGATCTTCTTAAATAATTACGTAAAATATATCATATTAACGGATGTAATTATAACTAACAAATCTACGATAAAAAATGATATACATCCTTTTCTTTGGTGTCAAATATATGGGTGCGTGGATGATTATTTAATTTCTTTGAACATTTTTTCCCCTTCCTGGTATATGGCAAATTATGAACCAGTATTTAATTTTATGAGTAATATTACCTACAGTCGTAAAGTGTATAAATATAATGCAGTAATTTTTTTTAGAAATTATTATTAAAAAATTAGTTTTTTATATAATTATCGTATTTATTTATTTTATTTAGAATGAATTATACAATGCTTACACGCGACTGTAATTATAATTTTCTTAATTTTATACTTTTTCTAGCTAATTACAACTTTCTGACAATCTGTCCATCTCAATCAAGGTGTATATAGGAATATTTTGAAATCCGAATTTGGGTCTTAAAGTTGTCTCAAATGGGACTTTTCTTTTTATTTAGTGATTAAAAAAATATTTTTAAATAATGTTATGAAATTTTTATTTTTTAAAAAAATATTTATGATAATTAAAAAATTTTAAAAATAAAATACACTTTCGGGAGCTAAATTCGGACTACTTTTCGATAGCCGTAACACTGCTCAAGTGTATATATAAAGGGTTGCTTTCCAAAATCTGCGTTGAAAGATTCTGTGGGCAACTCTCATCCCTTTCACGTTAACCCAAATATCCCTTTCTCGTTTGGCATCTATATAACCGTTTTTAAATATTTTAAATTATTTTATTATTGTTTATAAATAATTGATTATTATTTATAGATGTTTTGAGATATTATAACAAAAAATCTCCATAACTTTTGTATATCATATTTTTTTTTATCAAATATTTATTATATGAATAATGAATACAAAATTTGAAATATTTTAAAAAGAATAAATTTAAATTTTTTTTAAAAAAATATTAAAAAATAAAAAATATGTAAAATATAAACTGTAAAATATGGTGAAAGTTGCAATACTCATATTATTAACGTTCAAAACTGAGTCTTAATCGGTGACAGATAGACCTGCCTAACTACTGATCCAACATCTCGTATATAAAAGCAGCGTCATCACAAATTATACCTTAAGAGGATTGCTATGCATCATCCTACACACTACACACTAATGTATTTTTTATTATTTTTTTTATTTTTTTTCAATTTTTTATTTTATTTTACTCTTCTTGAAACATTTATATTTTTTTATTCATCATCCATATAATACACATTTAATAAGAGAAACAAATAAAAAAAATAAAAAAAATTATGGTGTGTGGTGTGTAGGATGATGCAAAGATTAATTCATACCTTAAATTCGACAAAGACTTTGGGTTTAGAGCACTCCTTCATTATGATATTCGGGGCACACCATTTCAATGACAGGATATAAAATAATGATAATATGTATCTTATTTTGATTGTTCATGTATTTATTTATTTGTTTATTAATTAAGAAAGTAATTATTAGTATATTGATATTTTTTTATTTTTATAAAATATTTAAATATGTTAAAAAAATATTTTAAAAATATATATATAATTTGCATATGCACACCAATTAGGCAAATTGAGGGAATATACTATCACTATCCCAAGATATATTTGTCCTCGTTTTTTGTTGTCTTCTCATCCAGTTGGCTGCATCGTTATCATTTTTCCTTCAATATTTATCAAAATGAAATATATAAATGTAGGTATTTTATTTTTAAGTCGGTAGTGTACATCATTTATATAACTTATATTTTAAGATTTAATTTATAAAATTTAAAATTTATATTCTAAATTAAATTATATCATATATATACTTTACTAAGTGTACTCTACATATCGACACGAAGATATAACTTTTTCATTTATATGGTTATATACAGAGGTGCTTATTTACATTTATTTTTCTTGAGTGCTGCTACACTCACCACTTCTAGCTACCGCTGGGAGTTACCGTTAGTTGGAGGATGTGTTTTTATTTTTTTTGTTTTTTTATATATGTATTTTTTAACACTTTTAAATATTTTTTAAAAAAATAAAAAATTCATAATATTATTAAAAAACATATCCTTAATCACTAAGTAAAAAAAAAAAAATTAAAAACTCCAAGTGGTAGAATGGAGCGGTAGAGGAGAGTGATAAGAGTAGTATTATTTATTTTTCTTATAAAAGAATGAATATGACTAGTATTAAATTATATTATCACATTTAATGGGTGCCCAAATGCTGAGATCAAAGCCTTAGTAAATCATTTCAAAAGCTGGGGTTTATCATGCAGGTAGAGAAGATGATCTTATCTCAAGAGGTTTGAACTAAAAAAAAAAAAAAAAAAAA
>QEOT01002060.1:58463-74839 GCA_003123785.1 Pterocarya stenoptera
TCTCTTTGTGAATTGCCCCATAACTTTTATTTATTTTTATGATTTGTGGCTGGAGATTGGAGGATGAGATTAAAGGAGGATGAGATTGTGATTTGTAGAGGATTTAATTGTGCATGTGAATCACTGAATTGTTGTGGAGATTTGAGGGGCAGGGGCGGACGGTTGGAGGTCCACCCCCGCACCCCCGTCAGCGGATGGGGTATCCGCCCCCGTATGGGCGGGGGTAGATTCAGGGGAAAAATCCCAACCCCCGCCCATGTGGGGACAGGGGGCGGGTAGCACCCCTAAAATGTTTCATAAAAATAAAATTTTGATTTTATATTATATTTATTTTATAATAAAATTAATTTTATAATTTAATATATTATATTAATTTATAAATTTATATTAAAATATTGTTTTATTTGATATATCGGTAAAATATTGTCTTCTTCTTTTTTGTGATTTTTTTAAAATTTTAAAAATAAAATATTAATTATAAAAAAAATCTCACAAAAATAGAGTTTTATATGATATATTAAATTAAATTTATAATAAAAATAATCTTATAATTTAATATAACACATTAAAATCTTTCCTGCTAAAACATTTATCCTCTTACAAACATCTTGTCGTGTACGACTTTGGCTGCTCAGCCGCATGCATATCTTAGACATGGTACTCATCACCATCGCATAGTACTCCTCACAATCGCCGTGTTCCCCCGCCCTGGGCAAGTGAAGTACAGCAAACCAATATTTGCGATATCGTCTTCTGTCGTACTATAATGCCAATCCCTGCAGAAACTGCAGCAATAACAATCCAATTCGGTCTGTCCATCCCACCCGTGTCCAATTCGGTCATATCCCGCCACGTGGCCGTGATCGGAGCCGGAGCCGCCGGGCTCGTGACGGCTCGAGAGCTCCGGCGCAAGGGACACAGCGTCGTCGTCTTCGAGCGCGGTGACCAGGTCGGCGGCACCTGGGTGTATACTGCGATGGTCGAGTCCGACCATCTTGGACTTGACCCGACTCGGACTAAGGTCCACAGCAGCCTATACTGCTCCCTCCGCACCAACCTCCCCCGCGAGGTCATGGGCTTCAGCGACTACCCGTTCTTCTCCAGAGAGGACCCGGACCGAGACCCGAGACGGTTCCCGGGTCACCGAGAGGTTCTCATGTATCTCAAAGATTTCGCGCGCGAGTTTCGGATCGGTGAATTGGTGCGGTTCGAGACAGAGGTCATGCGCGTGAGATTAATGGAGGGCACGAAATGGAATGTAAAATCTAGAAAGAGAGACGAAGATGAAGCTGGTTTTGATGAGATTTTTGACGCCGTTGTTGTATGTAATGGGCACTATACCGAACCTCGGATCGCCTTGATTCCGGGTAAGTCTTTGCATACAAGTTTGGGCCTATTCTCTAAATAACCAAAGCCTTATGAAGCTTACTCTTGGTCCTTGTTGATGTTTATTATTGTACTTCCAGGTATGAATGAATGGCCGGGGAAGCAAATGCATAGCCACAATTATCGTGTTCCTGAGCCTTTTCGAGATCAAGTATGTGCCAGGTTTCTATCTTCTTTATCCTTTGCGCTTGCGCTTTTGTGTGAGTGTGTGCGTGATGCGTGTTGTGGTAATACTATTTGCATTTCTGGTTCTGAGACCTCTTCTCTCCATTTAAATATGTCATGCATGGTGGTTTGTAAAAGACATTGCTTGATGCATAATTCAGATGTGTTCGGGTGAATCTCATATAATTGACCATTGAGAATTCTTTGGCTGATTGCCAGCACCACTATACTTTCTCATTTTAAGCCTATGTTGCTCGGTTTTGCCATTGCTGTGGACATATATAGATAATTTAGAGTACATGAGATGAATATGTAAGTAGAGTAATGCTAGCTACAAGTCCTGCATAGGCCATTTGTAAAAAAGTGGGTCCCACTAAAAAAGAATGGTTTTTTAACACTTTTCAAAGTGGGGTTCACTTTTTTACCCAGGCTTGTGCAGGGCTTGTCCATTTGAAGCTTGTACAAGTCATGTTTCATGTAAAGCTCATTGTCATGTTTTTTTTGGGGTGGAGGGTGGTTTCTTTTCACCAACGAGCTAAAAATCACCAGCTTAGGAAAAACAAAACTGAGTATCACAAGTTCTGTATAATGTCACCTATGTTGGATGGCATCTCAAAATAAGGCACTCACAATAGCTTGCTTGAATTGAGGATTACTGATCAATGCCATCTCTCATAACACCGGATTATGTTTTGACTACGAATATAGTTCTTATTTGTGGAGTTTGATGGCATGGTTATTTTTGGCTATACAAATGCAGCTAGCTAAGGTTGTTTCTTTGTTTCATTGGTGTAAAATTGCATTGAATATGTCTCGGTAGGTAAATATGCCTTGAATAAATACTCTGTGTGGACTGTTGTAACAAGCCAATTATTGATTATTATCGGAGATTGTTTTTCCTTTCCTTTCTTTTGGAATGAGTTGATCACCGCATCATGTTATAAAGAATGCTTAGCAATTAGAATGAACAACTTACTGCCCATAACGTCCTTTCAGTTTGCAATCCCTTCCACCAGCGATCGGCTTAGCTTATCCATTTCCTGCTATTGACAGGTTGTAGTTTTGATTGGGAGTTCAGCAAGTGCTGTTGATATTTCACGGGACATAGCCGGTGTTGCCAAAGAAGTCCACATTGCAGCTAGAACAGTTGGGGATGAAACATTTGGAAAACAGCCTGGCTATGATAACATGTGGCTTCATCCTATGGTAAACATCTTGATCCATGTTGGGAATTGGCTGATTATTATGAGAAGTCGGGCAAGTAATCCAAGTGTGATTACGGGGAAGGCTGATTAAAGTGCTAACCTTAATGAACTTTGACGCAGATAGGAAGTGTCAGTGGAGATGGTACTGTATATTTCCAAGATGGCAGTTTTGTCCTTGCTGATGTCATTCTACACTGCACAGGGTATACTGCATGCTCCATCAACTTGGCATTAGCTTTGATTTAGTACCAAAATCCTCTTTACACAAACTTTCATTTCATAAAATCTGTGAGTAAACAAAAAATGTAACCTTGAATGATCAGTAGAGGATGTTTGTCTTTTTAAGGTACAAGTATGATTTTCCTTTTCTTGAAACAAATGGCGTTGTGACTGTGGTTGACAACCGTGTGGGGCCACTTTACAAGCACGTTTTCCCACCGGCCCTGGCCCCGTGGCTTTCCTTTGTTGGATTACCATGGAAGGTTCATCCTTATTATTTGGTTGGATCTTTAATTTGGTCTTAGTTAATGGTGGAAGTAAATCTTTTGCATTGGGTTGGTGACAGGTTAATCCATTCCCCATGTTTGAATTACAAAGCAAGTGGATAGCTGGTGTTTTGTCAAATCAATTGATGCTTCCATCACAAGAGGAGATGATGGAAGATGTTGAAGCTTTATACTCGTCACTTGAAGCTGCTGGTACGCCAAAGCGATCCACTCATCGTATGGGTATTAGTCAGGTAAATTCAGCCTAGTCTGGAGCGCACATCATGGATCGATTTTGATTTTATTTTTATGGTGGCACATTTCCAATAAAAGTGTTGTAAAATGATATCCCAAGCTCTTATGATGCAAGACATCATCTTATCCCCTTTGATCCCGATGGTTAACTTACACCCTCATCCTTCCCCCCTCCCCAAAAGAAAAAAGAAAAGCAAAAAACCACAATGGTGGGTGATTTTTTGTGGAATGATGGCAATCAAATTTAGTGCCTCTAGTTTGATTTCTTTACATTAGTCTGGTTATGGTTAGAAAACCTTTTGGATGTCGTTTGCAGTTCGAGTACAATAATTGGCTTGCGGCGCAGTGTGGATGTCCTGGAAATGAAGAATGGAGGGTGCAGATGTATTGCGCTAATGGCAAGAACAAACGTGCTCGACCCGAGGCTTACCGCGACGAATGGGAAGATCATCACTTGGTTTTGCAAGCTCACGAGGACTTCATCAAGTACACCTCCAATGTCGTTAGTGACAAATGTGTCTCAGAGTAATCAGGTTTCAAGACAGTACTCCCTCAACCCTTGTATCATTTTCCGGGGAAAACCAATGTTGTGTTATTTTCTTCTACTTATCTTTGCTTAATCATCTTCTGAATGATAAATATTACAAGTATAAATTAAGAATAATGAGAGTGATCGTGATCAATAATATACATGAAGGGTGCATTCTTCGATCCATTCCTTCGCATTGAGCTTGAATAATTACGAAGTATTGCACCAGCCGGGAATTGGTCCCGGGTCTGGACTCTGTACCCTGGCAAGGGTACCATTCAACCACACAATATCTTAATTGAATTATATGTAATGTATCATAAAGACCATTGGTGCATTTTCTGCTATTAAATTCAAAACCGTTAAATTATTTAAAAATAGAATGCTCCCTTAAAATCTGCCCCTCTTTATTATAGCTAAGGAGCGTTACAAATAAAAAAAACAACAGACTGAAATATTTACTCCTTGAGTTATTACATTAAATACGATTCATCGTCCGCCCACTAAGGATAAAACTAATATTCTATGGTATAAATAGATAACCCATTTTAGTACTTAACTATTCAACATGGTCATGTTTCCATGGAGTTCCTCTTATTTGTTCTTTTATTTTTTGCTAAATCATTGGTGAACTAGAACTTTTCGTCATCCAACTGCAAAGAATTGGAGAATTAAAGGTAAAATGTTTTTTTTTTTGGGTATAAAATAAGGAAACACTGTTCTTTCAGTAGTATTTCTAGGGTCCTAGATCAATTAGGTACATGGAAAAAGCTACACCGAATAGGTCTCGATTGTTTTTTTTATATATAAATTTAATGATTAAGAAGGTATAACGACTTTTTAATTTGATAATTAATTTTTTTTAATGATATAGTGAATATTTTTTAAAGAATATTCAAAGAGATTAAAAGAATATTAAAAAAAAAATGATTGCAAGGAATCTCGATAGGTGTAGGTAGAACGGTCCTTACCTACTTTTTTTTGTTTTTTATTTCTAGAAAAATAATGATATTCTTACATTTTTTTTATTGTTATTTTATTATCTAGTTATTTTTTTTTTCTTTTTACTCTTTGAATTTGGATTGAAAATCTAAAGAAATGACCTTCTTGTAAAATTTAGAAAAAAATAAATTCAACCAACTAACATAATGATATAATTTACTTAAAAATAAATTCAATTTTATAAAAATTGACATAACAAGAAGTTCATGTTCTAAAAATTTTAATTCAAATTCAAATAGTAAAAAGATGAAAAAAAAACTAAATAGTAAAACAGTAATAATAGAGGTGTAAGCATTCACAATGACTTTTGTAAAATACAATTTTTTATAAAATATAAAAAAAGTTGCTCAAAAGTTCATTCTAATAGATTTTGTATTTCATCCTTATTATACTCTTCGCTATAGTAATCCCGTTAGATGTAGATGATATTGTTCACAATTTTAAAATATTTTAAATTAATTTCTCTCTCCTCTAAGTTTCTTTTCCCACTACTCGAAAATTATTATATTTTCATTTCGGGTCTAGCTATTATGCCGCTTCATCTTTACCGTTGGGTGCTACGCCTAATGTTTTTTTTTTTTACATTTTTTTAACATATTTAAATATTTAAAAAAATATATCAATATATTTAAAATTACATTCTTAATCACTAAATAAAAAAAAAAAAATAACCAACGGTCAAATAGAGTAGGCATATAAGCATTTTCCTTTCATTTCAGTCATGCTCCTCTTATTTCACGGCACATTGCTTAAAATTTCATGGCATCACTGTAAAAAATAAAAAATAAAATCCTGCACCCTTGAGTGTAGCTACATTCTATGACTAGCGCTTTTTTCTTATTTGGATAAGAGGGTGGGTATATAGTAGTAGAGTTGTTTCGTGTATTGTCTTTCTTATTTTTATAATATATTTTGAGAATATTCTCATAAATATAATTTTTTTTAAAAAAATATTTTGAATCAATTTATATTTTAGTTTAGTTTATAAATTTAGATTAATTTAAAATATAACATAATTATATGATATTGTATATAAAGATATTACAAATATAAAAAGATACAAAAATATCATTGATACTTAGATAAAATATTTGAAATGAATAAAAAATATTTAAAAATATAATATTTAAGAGATATAAAAAAATAAATAAATTGATGTATAGTATATTATAAAAAATTGTATGTAAAATAAAAAAATAAATTTTGATAATATATTTTAAAAAATAATATAAAGAATAATCCTCGCATGGATATTCTTAATTTCGTACTTCAAAATATATATATATTTTTTTTTGTGATATGAAACTATACTTGAGATGACGTATTCACGAGTAAAGATGAATTAATTAGCCCGGCAACTAAAAAGGACAATTATCGCTCTGCCCTAAAGATTTGGAAGGTCAATTTTCCTGTCCCTATTCTTCCATAACATTCAATTCAACGGTGAACGGCGAGGCACACCCTTTCGCCGGTTCGAAGAAATCTCCTTCAAAGGCGAGCATCTAGGTCTGTCGGAATCCTGGCGCACCGACTTCAAGTGGCAGCGTTTCTTTTTCACGAGCTCCCTATAAGCTGCTACTGTTTTGCAACTCGCTGCACTGACACCACCACTGCTACTACTTGAACTTGCACTCGTTGACCGCGCTTCTTCTTCAAGGGCCGAATCATGGGTCATTTGGCCGTGTTCTTCAATCTCTGAAAAGCACTCAATTCTCGCTCTGTACTCTGGCAATGCTATTTGCACGTCATGACAGTTTTCACCGTTGGTGACCACTTGTTGGTGATGAACCTGTAACATGATACGGATCAAAAGCTTTGGGGAAAATATATATGAGGGCGACCCCGATAATAAAAATTGAGTTCTTGAGTGAGGAAATGGACCTTGCAGGAAACAGAGCAGAAGATGTATGGGTCTTGGAGCCTACGATCACATGTGATGCAAAACTTGCCCGAGCCAGCTCTGAAGGGGCGGGATAATATTGGCCTTTGGTTTAAAAATACGACTTTTGCACTGTTTGTTGTGTATGACTGTGCAATTCGAGAAACCCAGAACTAACATGTCTCAGCGAGAAAGGAAAAAGAAAAACATAGTGTGTGAAAATTCGTACCATTTGTTATATTTGGAGTTCATACTTACTTGGACAAGTGAACAGTTCATCAATTGTTGAGCATCACTCAACCTTATAACACTGTTATAAACATACCTCCGTATCTAAGATCAACAAAAAAATGATAAAGATGATGATATGGAAGCAAGAGGTGGTGCAAATTTGTACTAATTTTACGTATAAATGATGAATCTATATACGTATGATGTTTAGATTTTGGTATCGACCTGTAAGAGACGGTGAGAGCTGTGAGAGAGCATGCAGTGTGGGCATATGCTGGTGCAACAGTCCAAGCAAAATATGTTCTTCTCGTTCTTCTTTGCAAACTCGTGAATTACACACGGGTAAAAGAACTTCTCTCGTAGGAGAAATTCAAGCCAGTGAGGAATAGAACTCACACCAACCTGACAAAGTACCAAGAAAAGTAAATAATTATGTTCTTTATTTTTAAAAAATGGCTCCAAGAGAGGACCAGAAGTTTCAAATCTAAAGAAAATCTAGTTTACCATTTCTTTCACGAAACAAAAAGAATGAAAAAGGTCAGGTAAATATGTTGGGGAATATAAGAAATGGACAACAAATGGTCATTCTTCAGAAAAAGATCTAGACAGATCAGAAGAGGGAAAACATAAAATGGGGAAGGAGATGACTGCATGTGAGATAGTGCAGCATGAGAGGAGCGCAAGAGTGGGTAAAGAGCAGGCACCCTATTGGAGTTACTTACTGTTATACCCGGTAAGGTAAGAGCAGAAGCGAGTAGGGGAGGTTGGCTCTCATTTAAAGCAGAGGTGACAATGCTATCTAGTATGATCTACTAGTTTTTTTTTTTATTTTTTGAACTTTATAGAGATGAGATAAAAATTAGAAATTAAATAAAATATTATTTTTTAATATTATTATTATTTTTAGATTTTTAAAAAATAATTATTTATTATATTTTATATAAAAATTTAAAAAAATTAAAATGACAAAATGAAATAAAATAAGTTAATTCAAACCGTGGTAAATGTTGTGTACCCGTAAGCTATGAAACATCAGAATCAAACTTTTTTGCATTTTAAATTGGACCAAACCCTTGTACAACTTTAACTAAAAAGCCTGAACGCCTCTAAATTCAGTACAGAAACATGGCTTGGACTGGACCTTACTGATCTCCAAGTACGACCATGCCAATGGCTGCCAGCCTGAGTCCCCATATCCTTGGACCCCCGGTGACCTTTTCCCAGCTCATGTGAAAGCAGTAAAATTTTGCTGCTAGCTTTGTTTTGTTTTCTAAGATCTAATTGTTATTTTGTTGTTGTGGGTATGTTTTGGATTAATTTGACATGTGCAGAAAGATGATGATGAATTTAATACGATTAATTCATAGGCAAAGACCTACCCATTTCTTGTCGTTCCAGTGGTTGAGCTAGCCATTGAATAAGGGCGTATAATACTTGAATGGCAATATTCGATGGTTTTTGCTTAATTTCCCAAGTGATCAAAACTACTGGTAAAAGTTTCTAACTTATATTAAAAATTCATGGACAAGGGAACACGAGATTACCAATCAAAACTAACGTAGTTGGCCGGCTGCTCATTCTCCATTCTTCCTCGTTTATCAAGAACAGATGATGAACATGAATTATTAAGCGTACAAGTCCACACATGGACAAAGGGTGTCCATGTCCCTACGGATAAGGACAACGTTATAAACAGACAACATTATGACCCTCGTGTTCTTTGTAAACTTAGGGGCGAAGGGAGGCCCCCCAAAGATCTGGAAAACTAATACTTTAATTTTATAAAAGACGAGTTTGAATTGCATCCAGTCCGCAAAATCCGGAATTGAATGGGGGGTTGAACCTGAGTTGGGATCAAGCGGTTTGAAATGATGAGAGGTAGCGGTTGATTAAACCAAGCGCTGGTGTTGACACTAATAAAAATGTCAATATTATTTTACATATTATTTCTATCCTAACGTCAACATATGATGAAGAATAACCTAAATTCTCGTACATGTAATGGTGTTGACAATATTAAAAATGTCAAATATTGTTTTACTTGTTTTTTTCTATCTTAATTTTACACTTGCATTCTCTTCAATAAGTACACTAATTATTCATATAATAATAATGGCGAAGAAACTTCTCGATCGGCGTTGGACATGCAGACCGAGACAATATAAGACATTGTACTTTCCCACTGTTTACGACCAATTCTTGAGTCACCTCTACGAGGAAAGTTTTGCAAACAATATTATTGTGAGTAATGCTGGGTAACAAAAGAATTATTCTAGGTGTGGTCCTCCGTTGGAGCCTTCGTGCACACGAAACGAAGCGTTTCATTAATCTCATAAACGAAGCTCTTCCCCTCACGTGCTGAGTGCCAACTACAAAAGTGCCAACCCACCCATGCGTACACACTCTTCTCTCTATCTTTATGCATATGATTTCCAGAGCCTCCACTGCCATGGCTGTCTTTCTTTGCTCTAGGGTCTCTCTCTTTCTTTTACCTCTTTTGTTTGTTTTATGCATTATATTTCCATTTTTTGTTTAAATATGTGTAGAGTTATAACACGTTTGATGCAAATTTTCTTTTTTCTTTGTAAGGAGATTTCTCCCCGGGCCATAAAATTTCCTAAGCCCATCTATTGGGTGGGGGATTACTAGAAGATACAATATGAGAGATAGAATAGAGGATAAGAAGAGACTAAGGTATGAGAGTGTTAGGAGGCATGAACAAGTAATGTCAGGAGAGGAAAATATGAGAAGTGACATAAAGTAAGATGTCATGAGAGAAAAAGTAAGGAAGTGATTTAAAGCAAATGGGGGATAGGAGATAAAAGGCAAGGGAGATCTAAGGATTCGGGACTCTTGGATCTAATCCTTCACACACACTCTTTTTGGGGACGATTCGACTTCTTCGGACTTGGGGACTTATTCTTCACCCAGAGAACTTTAGAAAGAACTTATTTTTCAGTAAATAGCTCTAGAACTTCTATTGTACAGTGAAAAATGAGAGGCCATGAGAGATTGTAAACAAACTTATTATAGTGGAATCTTCCATCCCCAAACTCCCGTGGATATAAGCTTAGTACCGAACCACGTAAAATCTCTGTGTTCATCTCTTTATTTTTTGCATTTAAATATTGTTCATCGCTAAGGATGTACGAACCGACACCGTACAACTACACCGAACCATTGCCGGGGATTTACACGCAGCATCGATCGAGACCCAACTCTGAAAACCTGAGTCGCTGAGGCCTGGCCCAAGGGCATACGAAAGATGATGTTAACAGTTATGATATGCCTTGAGGTTTTCACTTTTTGTTGGAAAACATTTTTACCCACTTGAGAAAATTACGATGTGGAGTGGAATTCATGAACGGTAAAATGCATGGTATTACTTGAGGTTCTTCCTTTTCTGTTGGGATAATATTTGTAACCTTTTGAGAAAATAACGATTTGAATTCTTGAGAACAATTTAATTATTACGAGGTCGGTGGCCAGTGGAGGAGAAGAAGATGGCATCGACTGTGCCGGACGGAGCTTGAAAAGTGACTGATGTCATTGAAGTTTTACTCTGGGCTTGTCTTCTGGTTGGAAAGAGAGATAAGAATGAGAGAGGAGTTCTACCAATAGGGAGGGAAGATGAAGTGGGGGGTATTTTTGACATTTGAACAAAATTTTTGAAAAATTATTTAAACACCCTCTTCGTGCACATGCGGGTCCTTAATGGGGACTGTACGTAACACAACTCAAGTTTCAAATAGACGAGCATTATACAAGTCTTTTATTAAAAAAAAATGGGTCATACTAATAAATAATAATTTTTTGTATACTTTTTTAAAGTGAGGTCTATTCTTTTATAAAGACTTATATGTGGCTTGTCTATTTAAAATTTGTACAAATAATTTATCTTATTATTGTGCATTGTACGAATTCGAGAGAGTATATTTATGAACAAAAACTCGTTTTTTCTAAAATATTATTTATGTCATAATCTTATTTGAAGAAAGTCTCTAGTCATTTACAAGACTTTGTTAGGTTCAATCAAATACAAGTTTCATGAAAAGCTATAATGAGAAGACAACCTTGCCCAAGAGGAGAGCAAGTCATTTTCATTTTATTCCTTGGAAGGTGAAGAGTGCTTCTTGAGCGAAGCCAGAAACAAAATAGTATGCATACCAAAATCTAAGTTTTTTCTTGCAAACAACTGATTCATAATAATTATATATAGAAGTCAGCCCTTGTTTGGGTTTTCTTCAACGAATGTACTAAGATCTTGGACTGTTCATCCAACCCGACAGTAGAATTTCCGACTTAACCCGATAAACTTCATTCCGTTTGGCCAATTACCCCTTTGGTTGATTACCCGACCTGACAGGATTTTCGAAAAAACGAGTATTCCAACCTTTTTTTTTTTTCTATATATATATATACTAGAAAATTCTTATTACCATTCTATACAAAATATTTGAAATGGTCTTGTTCCAATGTTTTAACATTGACAAAAGCAAAATGGTCATCAGGCCGGTGGCCATCAGAAATGCTAACATCAATTCAACAAGTTGAATTTCTAGTTTGTGTAATTTATTTGAAATCTTGTAAATTAATATTCTTTTACTTTAGTTGAAAAAAGGGAAAAAATACCATGAAGTAGTAGTCAATCCACTCGCATATGCACGGGAAATGAATAATTAAAAACTTTAAATAGAAATTTATATATGTAATTGCTTAGAATGCTTTTTAATTTTAGTTCTCATTTTTGCTGAAAAGTAATATATGCCAAGTTAGAATATCATAAGTGGATTTCAAGTGACAAAAATGAAAGTATTGACACATTCAAAAGATATCAATTTGATCCAAATAAAAAAGAAATACAGATAGGCCAGGGGTCAATATCATAGTGTCATCTAGTACTTCTAACATGTTTTCTTCCATTTGATTCACCATGTAGTGAAAATACAATAGCGAATATAGGATACATGGACTTGTAACTATGGCCCTGTTGTAATCTTCAATTGGCCTCATTCAAAATATTCTTCAAAGTTATCTCTACATGAAATACAAAATTATGTTAAACATATAATTAATTAAATTTATCGATTTCTAACTTGTAGCTTTTAGTATATTCCATTACATATTAGGAATCATAATTAATGGAGGGAGCCATTAACCAGTTTTGTGTACAGATAAGAGATTCAACTGTTGTTGGGACTAATAAACTACAAAATGAATCTAAAAAACGACCTCCAACGCAAAATGTAGATTTAGAAGCAACAATAGATGTGATAATAGCTAACACATCTCGAACCATATTGGCAAGGATCATATATCTGATTGAGTTCACCTTCCACCATAGTAAAATATCAAAGTCGGGTGTCGATCCTTCAATATTGTCCATGAAATACTTATCCAATTCTGATTTAGACTCTACCACACATTTTGATGCTTGATACTTTTCAAACATACTTAATATATCATCCACATTATCATAAGAAGTGTTGTTTTGGGTCACACCAACACTTGATTGGCCCCTACTTGAACCTACATTGGATTTTGAATATGTCTTATATATCCGCTCAATCATCCTCCTTAACCAATCAAAAAGTTCAGACGCTCACTCATTTTCAAGAATATTTCTAAAACAAAACTTCAAAACTTTCAACTTGAAGCGCGGATCAAGCATAGATGCAATAAACATTTTTTCAATTTCTCAAAATCCCCCCAATACTTGTCATATTTCAACAACATCCTCTCCAACATGATTTTCAGCATATTACTCTCACTCATAGAAATTTGTTCAAATGATTATAAATTGTAAATATTTCTCTAATGAACAAATTTGAAGTTGCATAAATTGAGCCTAAAACCTGCAAAGTAGTATTATATAAAAGCTTCAAAAATTGTACAAAAACTTTGTTGATTTTCCAATCATGTAAAGTTGGTATTCATTGTCCAACCTCACGTAAATATTGGCCAAACTCATTGTCTTCATCTTACATCACCTCAAATGCCGTATAATATTTGAGAGCCACACTCAATATTAGATATGTTGAGTTCCACCTAGTTAGAACATTAAGACAAAGAAACCCACCACCCAAAATATTATGTTTTTCTGCGCATGCCTTGAACTTATTTAGTCTTGCAGAGGAAGACTTCACATATTTAACTGCATTTTGAATCTTAACAATTGATTTATCAATTTCTTTCAATCCATTCTGGACAATGAGATTCAAAATATGTGCACAACATCTTATATGCATAAGTTCATTGTCTAATACCATACAATCCCTAAGTTTGACAATTTTCCTCAAATAATCGATGGCCGTAGTATTAGAGGATGCATTGTCGACTGTGATTGTAAATGTCTTATTTATGCCCTATCCAAGTATGGATGACTCAATCTCTTTTCCTATTTTTATTTCTTTGTGATCAGGAACTTTCTTAAAATCTATAATCTTCTTATGCAAGATCCAATCATCATCAATAAAATGGATTGTTATGCACATATAGTTAAGATTTTGAATTGATATCCACATGTCAGTAGTGATGCAAATCTTATAATCGGATGTCATGAATATGTTCTTCAACTTATCTTTTTCTAACATGTACATCTTTATACAATCTTGCATAACAGTAATGCAAAGAATGATTGGAAATCTAGGCTCAACTACGGCTATAAAGTTTTTAAAACCTTGTTTTTCTACAAATCTAAATGGTAGCTCATCCATGATTATCATTTTAGCTACCGCCGATCGTATTTTCTATTCATTGTGCTTGGCAAGCCCAACACTAAGACTGCTACTTGTACCATCCACCCTCGTCTTCCTAGTCCCAGTCGTTTTTTATTGGGGATTATATCTTCCAATCCCACTAGCATTAAAGATTTTACATGTCTGATGATGGTACTTCAAGGATGAAGTACCTTGTTTTTTAGGATGACATAACAAAACTTTAACACAATAATCCCATGTGGCTTTGGGCTCATTGAGATCCTCGACATTCTCAATCCCTGTAAAATGTTGCCATACATCTGATATGCTCCATTTTCTTCGGATACGAGGGCGAACTTGAGGACTAGTTGTTGGGAGAGAGCTATCCAAAGTTGGAGGCAGAGTGCTATCCAAATGAATCGCAATGGCCATTGATTCAGACCCAGATGAAGGCATAGCAGCACAATTTTCCATAGGATTCAACTATAATTTGATATAAATTATATTACATGTACACCAATATATTTAGATTAAAAAACTAAAGCTACGCCTATATATCAACATCATAAAATTAAACATAGAGAGCTTATATATATGAATATTAATATCATCTTTTTTCTTATATATAAAATTACCAAAGAGAAAAACATTTTATGATTGAGTTCTTTTTTCATGAGAATACTTCAATACGCAAATTGAATCTATGTTTACTCTTCACATTTCAATCAAATCACATGATATTTCCACATCAAATAAAATGTTTCCATTAAATGGATCAAATCAATAAGAGCCTCCATATCTTGTTAAACATCCCACATCAATAATATAAATTGTATGTCACATGACCAGAGTCTCCAAACATTATATCAATAATATAAAAATTTAAAAATATTATGTGTTCTGACTTCAGCATTATACAATTGCAATTGTGAGAGAGAGAGAGAGAGAGAGAGCACTTGGTATATAAATTCTCTTAAATGGAATCATGTAGATATGAATCATATATAATGGTTTGAATTCAAGAATTTTGTTATAATATTATGATAACTCCTGCAGGTTCTATACTTCATTTTTTTTTTCTTGGGCCTATATATGCATGTATAGTCAGCCATGCATGAGAAGGCTAAATCTTTCTTCGGTCTATATATGCATGGAGTGGTCCCAAACATGGAAGGGGTAGTGACCCAACATGAGATTTTGGGCTCAATTTTTGTAGTGAGAAGTGAGGCTGAAAGCATAAAGTGAGACCACAAGAAAATTGATCCAAAACATGAAAAGGCAAAAGTAAAGGCATGTGCAGAAAGTCTTTTTCCTCATCACAGATCAAAATGGAAGTCTTGAGATTCATGACCATGCATGAGGTTATATACTATATACTATCTCTGTAAATTTATAAATTTATTATGTCACAAGACAACAAAGGCTTTAGATCATCAAAATGTGAAAATGAATATTTCTTGTTTGGTGAAATCACATTTTGCACTTCAAATGATCACTTATTATGGCCAAAGTTTCTGAAAGTGGGAAAAATAGAATAGATAAAAATGGGGAAGGGGCTAAGGGCTAAGATCAAACATTAAGCAATTGTCATGAGGATCTCAATATTTAACACTCACTTTCCCCTTCTTCTCATTCCCATCGCACCTCCTCTACAACACATCATATTTTATATACTCAACTACAACACCCAGATCAGAAACTCTAGTCGACAAAATCAACTCACCAAAATGATCTTCTTATAGATCAGAAGTCTCTTTAAATTGAAAAACACATTTTATCTGAAATTGGTTTCTATATATTTCCTAAATTGAAGGCCCAAAATAAAATAAAATAAATCATTGATGTAATCAACTGAGCATTGGAGACCCATAAATAAATACAAAAAAGTGATATGAATAAAAGCAATTGAGGATGATGGGAGTCAAGCTCAGTGAATTAGAATGATACAAACCACGTCAAGCATAACCCCTTCATTAGAAATATAAAACAAAACATTGATGTAACAATACAACCCCTAGGCCCTAAGATAGCCTTCTGCTGGAAACCCAGTACAAACCTTAATCCTAACATCTCATAATTAACCCCCCTAATCAGATAAATCACCAAGTGTTTTTCCTTACCTTGGATTAGTTTTTTTGGTGCTTGTAGAGATAGCTTCCATGATCCAACCACCACAAAGAGCGAGTAAGAGAGATTGAGTTAGAGAGTGACTGAGTGAGAAACATAAAGAGAAAGAGTTGCAAGACAGTTTTTTTTTACTGGGTTTGTGAGAGAGTTGCAAGAGACTAGAGAGAGAGCTGAGTCTGCAAGAGGCTTCAGGTTCGAGCGAGAGAGAAGAGGGATTGAGGGAGGCAGATGGTGAACAGTCCTGTGCAAGAGAGAGAAAGCCGTGTTATATATCTTTGGCAAAAATGACCTCGTTTCTATGTGTAATGTGAGTACCGGTTAATAACCGAGTGTTAACGGTTTGAGAATTTCCGTTTCCAATACGAAAGTTAAACGGGGCGAGCAATTTCGATTTGGGTCGGGTTAAGAAAATGA
>QEOT01002060.1:75455-88118 GCA_003123785.1 Pterocarya stenoptera
TGAGAAAGGATGAGAAAAGCAAGTCAGACACGCGAGATGAGAGGTAAAGTGGTCCTTCATCACCACTCCCAAAGACTAGAATAAAAATGGATTTGAGATATGAGATTGAAGGGAGGATGAGAACATTGAGCACTATCTTCAACCTCATAACGACAGCTCCAAGATATGATCTTCTCTAGAAAAGAGGTCTTCGACCTTCATTATACAAAAATACATGAGAGATTGTAAAATACTTGTATTATAATGAATTTACCCTCCAAAAGACCTGTAGACGTAGGCCATGTGCCGAACTACATACCTATATGTTTCTCAATCTCTATTTATATTTTCTATATTTATTTTTCATTTATTGTCATGGATGTATGTATGAGAACTGTATCACCGCTCCAGACCGCCATCGCGGGCTTCGAACGATGCAGAACGAGGCCTGGGTCACTACTGTGGGCCGGGAATGGCTATTTCTCCCGTTCTTGCCTGTTGTGAGATTTTTTGTATGAAAGATGTTTCTTTTCAAGTTATTTTCCTCTTACCTCTAACTTTGTCATTTTAGCACTGAGCCATAGTAGGTTTATAAAAAGATCTCACAAAAATAATTTTACAAACTTATGTGATTAGACGTGATATATTAAATTTGCTGCATAATAAAAATAGTTTTTACAATATAATATAGCACAATGAGCCACATCAGTTTGTAAATCTTGTTTTCTAAATTTTTTTGTGAACCAAGCATTTCTCTCCGTGAAAATACTAGTTTTGTCCCCTTATCTATCGATACAAGATCAACTTATTGAAAATATTTTTGTGAAATTTCTATGTGACAACATTTTCAATATTTTTAAATGAAAATATTAACTAGACTTACAAAAAATATATAGAACCTTTCTGACCAAAAACTCCACGGTTAAAATAAGAAAGGCACCATTAATGACCTAAAACAATGTAACAGATTTATTACCAAATTGTGTTACAAATAATATAATCTACCTTGCACTTTTGCATTGAAAATTCACAATGAAAAACTAAAATAAAACAAAGAAAATAATCAAGTATGAATAGTAATTACAAAGACAAAATAAAAGCAGAATGCATGGAAGTTACTCCACTGCCACTTCTTTAAGCCTAGACTTGATCCTCTGCAAAGTACCCTCAACTGGAATATCAAATGCATCCTTCTTTGTCTTCAAACCCAATGAACTCTCATGCCTCCTGTAAATAACTCTCGGCATTAACTCCAACACTTTCTCTCTCATCATCTTAAATCTAGCTCTTGGTATACCCATTAACACGTCCAAAATCCTCAGTCCCTTAAACACCACCTCCTCTTTGGGTATGAACACCGAGAACTTCTCGTACATCTCCTCCTGCAGATGCCACTTCTACTACGACTTCGCCGACATGTCTTGGAAGAAAACCAAGACGCACCAAGCAAGAAAGCTATCAAAAGTGGACCTATGCGTAGGTGTATCTCCCGATGGCTGCAAACAAAAGCTTGCTTGCAACATTGGCCTCATGTACCCAATTGAGTCGTGCTTGCACACCCCATTAGAGCAATCCACGATCTCACACAATTTCGAGTACCCACCAAGAGTTTAAGTCGTGTTATAATTCTCACACTTGATCCTAATGCTCCGCTTGATATTGGGGGTGGCCGAGAACCCTTCGATTCCGGTGAAGAGCATTAAGGTAGACCTTCTCGACTGCCTTGCACGTCGTATCCACGACTCTAAGAACGAGAGGCGTGACGGGTGAAACGATGTTAGGTAATGTATCGTTTGCTCCTGCCATGACCAAGCTCTGGCCTCCAAGGTCAAAGCCGTCACGTTGAAGAACTCGGGGAGTTTGAGAAAGGAAGTGCCCCACGTGGGAGGGTCATGGCCCAGAGGTTGCGAGAAGTTCCAGGCGGGCCAAGCCATGACCAAGAAATGGTTGTGGCCGCCGTGGCGAGCCCATATGCATGGGTTATCATCCTTTAAGAAATCGAACAAGTCGAGATCGTGATCGGCGCTAGCATTGATGTCGGGGTTGTAAAGGTAATGTAGGGCGTTGATGCTGGCGAAGTAAAGGAGGTAGATTGTGACGGTGAGGTCGGGATTGGGGGTAAGGCAAGGGTACTCAAGCATTCGACGGTGGAATATGAACTCGAGCATCAAAGCCTCAGTGTGGAACCAACTGTGGGAACGGTTATGGGTCTTTTGGCTGAGGCCATGGTTGGGAAGGTAGGGGCAGAAGTTATCAAAGAGAGGGTATTGGAAGCAGTTGGATAGGAGATCGAGGTTGAACCGAGAGGGGAGGCGTCTAATGTGGATCCAACAGTGGGTGCAGTCGGCAATGGTGGGATCTGGGTCTGGGTTGGAAAGGATTAAATTTTGGTGCAAAATGGTAGATTGAAGGAGTAAGAGGAAGATTGTGGGAAGAACTATACTGGGTATGGAAACCTTAGGGGCTAAGAGAGGAATTGAATTGGAAGAGATCAAAGAAAAAAAAATGGTAGGAGAAAGGAACGGTGAAGGAGAATGCTAACAAAGGTTAGATTTTGTTTTNTTGAATTATTTATTTTATTTTGTATTGAAATTTAAGAAAGTTGTAATGATTAGATTAGATAAGTTGAGAAGTTTCTTGAAAGTAAACGAAGCCTAAAATAATTTCTAACTCATTCCATCTCAATTCAAATATCTCATTATTATTTATAAATCATTTCAACTAACTATCCAAACCAAACCCGGAGACCCATCTTATAATTTTAGAGTATGTCTGTTGCCCAAAATATGGACCTCTTATTGTTACTTTCCAAGTCCTATTGAGGCCTCAGGCATTGGATATCCCATAATGTCTAGGATGGTGTCCAAATAGAATGTAATTTCTCCGAATTAGCCTCCTCCTCCATTTTGGGCCACACACTGTACCGCCAAGATTTTGTGGATCGGACTTGCATCTTTCCCTTGAAAGTTCTTACTCCAATTTGATATTACGATACAGCCCAAGTGAATCTTACAATAAATATATGGTATAAAGTATACTTTATATATGGATATCTCTTTCACTTGAGGCTGAATTTTTTTCAATCGTAAATTCCCAGCAGTACAAAGGATAGAGTTTTACTCCAAATTGGGTTGGAGAAAGGATTCTCCCATCCATTTAAAAAGTTGACATGCGTTCCTTGAACATGTGAGAAGCACGTGCTTTTTTAATGAAATAACACATGACAATTTTCTAGGTTCGGTTTTTTTTTTTTAAAACGTGCGATTGTTCAAGAAATACTTATCATATTTATAATTGGGTTGGATAAAACTTCCTACAATCTAATTAAGAGAAAAACTATACAAATTCCAAACCTTTCCCTGATCTATCACACAACGAGGCCCCCCTCCCCAAAAAACTTACCACAGCTCCTCAGAAGCCCAAGTTCCTCAAGGCTGAAGTCCGGCCCGTTCTGTCCTTTAAAGTAGCCTCCTCCTTTTCCCTGCCCCTTCCACATTTCTGTGACTCGGCGACCATCATCCTTATGACAACAACGATGTTTTAGTTAACGTGGGAGAGGTTTAATAAAAATAAACAGTGGGAAATTGCAACGGAAATAAATTTGCCATGTGAATATTTTACTTGCCCTGACCGGATCATTATCCTCCAGGTCTACTTTATAGCTCACATATATAGACACGAACATGAGCGTATTTGTAATTGGAAATGTCAATAAATTAATCCCACTTGATCATTAGCCTCATGCATGTAATAAGTTCTCTTTATCCTTAACAATCATTTTGTATAAATTTCAGTGCAAGTTGATAATGAGATAATTAACTTTAAGAACGTTTCCAGATTCCCTTATCCATTCAAATTAGATGTACAACTTGATCTCTTGATCTTCGCATTCCCCGCACAGAGAGAAAAAACAAATTAATAGCCACAAAAGGAATAAATGCAGTCCAGCAATGATCAGTACTTCTGAGTCTACATGTGCGTAGATCTAGTAACTAAAGAGGAAAAAAAACTAGGTTTTTTTTTGGTATTATACTCTCGTGTGCTTCAAGTGATCATGTGAACATTTGTTGGTCAGTTTTCCCCATTTTATGTGTCATTTTTTAATAAAAGCTGGGAGACACGAAATTAAATAAGGTTTTCAGGCCTGCATGCATGCAAACCAACCTGTGCTTTCAGTCCACTAAGAAAAAAGGAAACTTAGCCTCATTTATTTTCGGAGATAGATTAGATGAAATTAAAAAAAATATTATTTGAATTTTATTTTTAATATTATTTTTATTTTAAAATTTAAAAAAGTTAAATTATTTATTTTATTTTGTATTAAAATTTTAAAAAATTATAATGATTAAATGAAATGAGATGAGTTGAGAAATTTCTTAAAAACAAACTAACCTTACCAAATTAATAAGGCTATTGGAACAAAATGCAAGGAAATTGTTTAGCAAAAGACAACCTACGATTATTTATAAATGTACAGTTGACGTAATATTTGAAATAAATGTGCCGAAAATTTTTATATGGAAGTCTTATATTATGCACAAATTTTTACTTAATCAACAAGTGAATTGTCAATTTTTTTATTTTTCTATTTTAATGCTTAGATACGTGTATTTAAATAAAATGATAAATCATCACATGGTAAAAAAAAAAAAAAATGATTAAAATACATGCTGCAAGTCATGGGTCCCAAGGCACGGAGCAGCTGCAGGTTAGGTTGGCCTGGACGACCTCCACCAGATGATAGTACTGTTTCCGCGTCTTTTAATTCTGTTTTGAAATGAGACACAAGCTAGCTATCAAAGCGTAAAAATTGCTGCAGAAATATGGACAATGCAATATGAGCAACTATCTGATTCTTAATTGAAATAACTTTAATTGTTCTGGCCATGATCAAGATCAGTGTTCAGAAGTTGTCTTTTTCTTTTTTAATATCAACCAAAATTTATAATCTTCTGGTCACTCTTGGCTCCATCGATCTCTGTCAGCTCTGACTTCTTGTATTCAGAGAGAGACGCTGCTTTTAATTATCAAGAAAGTTCAACTTGTTTGTGCTTCTTTTCAATATGTTATCCTCTAACCAAGTTGCACATATGCCGTCTCCAACCCATGTTAAGAAGTACTCAAAGGAACAGGCCGTAATAGACGAGAACTAACGTTAATAATTTTTCGAGGATACCTTTAATGCAGCTGGTGTGTGCCAGCTTACCCACAGCAGCATATGACAAGCGAGTTATGCAGCTAGCTACATGCACGGGAATGGAGGAAAAAATGGACCTCTCAACTATTTTGAACAGTAACAAACAAGCTGAAAAGTCGGGTTTTGCTTTCATGTGTTCGGCCTGTTGAAGAAAATTGTGCAGATATACTAATCTGAAAAATAAATACGATTTTGAGACGTGTAGAATATTATCTTTAAATTGATAATTGCCCTCACTCAAAAGAGTTTGTTATCGGGTTTGAAGTAATTCACTTTTAAGATACAATAAAGTCACTAACTGTAGATAGCAATTCTGAATTTTTTTTTCAAAATTTCTCTACAAAATTGTATAAGTGATTGAAAATATGAGAGAATAAAATGAATAAATTCGTAAGTCTCATTTCCTATTTAGAGAGAATGAAGTGACATCATGTGAAAAATTACAACTATTAATTTGTGACTTTTCAGCTTACAATTACTAGCCTAAAGGTCATGATGTTTTACATAAAGACCAAATAGTATGTGCCTAACCTAGTGGTCAGCAAGTGCCTCCCTTAGAAAGAAGGGAGTGCAATGGTCCGAATTTTCACAAGTGTCATTTCAATTAAATTGGTTTTTGAAGTATTGTACTCTATTAAAATTACACTTGTGGAGTTTTGAACTCTAACTTTTTTATTTGAAACAACACACAATTATCATTGAATTAATATATCTTTTTAAAATAATAATTCACGTAAATAAATAATAATTTATATTTAATAAATTTTTATATTTAATATCACAATGTATAATAAATATAACACAGTCACGGCCTTCCAGTACTGCACCTATCATTTTTCATGACAAAACAGAAAGACCGACACATTATAATGAATTGAAATTTGTCAATGGTGAGCCTGGAACAACCTGTCCATTCCCATATTTTTTTTCTATGTAGTAATCGCCACTAAATGCAATTTCGTACAATAACTTGGAAGCACGTTTACCGGTGGGGCCAGGGAAATTCAAGTTTTTCAACTCTTTCCAAGAACTAGATCAGCCTGGTGAATTTCGACGTCAAACGACATAAAACCAGCTGATAGTACGGTAGGACCTCTTAAGCAGTACTTACTACTAACTACTCACTTTATGGCAATGTGACAGACTTGCTACGTACGTACAGAGCTAGCTAGACAAACAACGAATAATTGCAACCCCAAGAGAAAAGCAAGACAGGGTGGCCTCTTCTTGTCAGTAAGGAGACAGGGAACTACTAATTTTGGGGACCACTCGCCACTCCAGATTATCTTTGTTTGTGTAAGCTGGTGACAGTTACTCATCGGAAAGAGTTGTTTGGAAAAAGGAAAATGATTTATTCATAACATAATTTATAATATATTGTATAATAATATGTTAAAATAAGGAATATTTTTATAAAATATTATATAAAAGTAATAGTATTTTATAAAAATATTCTCTTTTTATAATATTATTGTATAATATGTTGTAAATTATATATATGTGTATCACTATTCTTGAAGAAATATGAGCCACGGTACCCGACGGTGAGACCTCAGTTGTGTGTCTATCGAGACAACATGTATTTTTTGTGACTCAACTATTTTCCTACTTTCTCCATTCGTTGCCTATGATCATTAGGCTTTCACGGAGTTTCACCAGCTTTGTCTTGGTAAATTGAGCTAGTCATGATCGACACAGTTTATAGCGTGGTGTAATCATGATCCCTTGAGTTTAGTACAAAGTGTTCTAATATTTGATGTTGTCGGCCCTTTTAAGAAAAGTAGATCACCTTTGTCACCTTAAACAGAGAACTTAATTTTAACAGTTCTTCTTGGGGCAGTCGGCCCTTCAAACGGTGGACAGTCGTCTCATTACACGTCTGATGTTATATTCTATTTAAATTAAAAAATAAAACAAAATGACGAACAAGAAATGTAGAAAAGATGAAATCCGCCTTTCATATCCACAAACCTAAAAGACCCATCAAGATTCATTTCCAAGCACTTTAAAAAATCCTCAAGTAAGCCTAAATACCACTGCATTCCTTGAATAATCTTTAAGGGCAAAACTTTCCCATTACTCATCAGAATTAACCTCTTCAACCTATCTTTAAAATCATCCCTACATTCTTTAAAAATCCTTTTTTCCTCTTTATTAATCTCGATAGCTTCTGGGTTAGCTTGAACCAAGGTAAGTTATGTTCTGGACCCATATACTCCTAAAAAATTACTGGGTATTGCCTCAATAAGCTCGCAACTTTCATGAGAATACCCAATTGTAGTTCCTTCTTGGAGACTTGAGAGATTGGGATGCACCCATTAGGGTCCTCGGCTATGCAGTTCTTCAATGAAACAATGGACTTGAGTTGTATTGGCCCATGGATGTGCTCAATTGAGTCATAGTACGACTCTTTCTTCCACTTCATGTATACATTTACATAGTGGAATTTTTGGGTATGAGTATAAGGAGGGTTTAGGGGCTGGTGTAGGAAAAAAAAAATTTAGTTTTTTACAGGAAGAGAGCAGCTTTTTACAGATGAAGGGAAGGAAATCAATTTTTTAAGGGAGAAAAACACAGAGGGGGAAGAGAAACGGAAGGAAATCAATTTTTTGAGGGAGAGAGATACAGGGGAGGGAAATGGTAGGAGGGAGAGTTATTTGGGGATATCCATGTAAGACGCGTTTGCCCGGCGCTTGCATAAGTGGACTGCATATAGCTTTTTTCTAATTTTAATTTAATGGTACATTGAGGATTAAAGTCTTTATAAAATACATGAGACAATAAGATTGTACAAAATAAATTAAAAAAACTACATATTTCTCAGAAAATTTTTAACGTCACCATTTATTATAGTTAAAATATATTTTTAACCTTATAACTACTTGTCCCACCTTTATTAAAGTGTATATAAGGCTACGCTTGTAATACTTTGAATGACAGAATACAAATTATATTTTTCTACCTCTGTTTTTCATTTTTATTTCTATTCTTTACATGGTATTAGAGTTTTTTCCGCAAAATACAATCATGTCTGATTCATCTGTTTCTATAATCCTAATCCTCCTCATGAAGATTATCTATTGATCACAGCATGAAGGGGACCCCATTCGAAGTTTGTCTTAAATGACCAGTGAGGATCCATGGAACCCACGAAAAGAAGTTTTCAATTTCAATTCAGACTTTCGTTTTTTTTTTCTAACCCTCGTGTCTTATGACTTGAACGATGAATATCGGACATTGTTGAACTAAATGTGCAGACAATTATACGAAGATTCCACCCACCAAAATGTTGGGCACCGACGAATCTAGGATTCGGTCCAACTCGTGACTTCTAGCTTTGTAGTCCATGCCGCGCGCTAATTAGTTGCACGTAGGTACCGGCATTAGACCAACGAGTAGTAATTAAATGGACTTACAGAATAAAGAGCCGTAAGAATAATTCATTTTTATTTTTAAATTTGAAGTAATGTTGTTATTATTCTTTTATCACATTTATTAATTCAATTAAAATAATAAAATTTAAGACGAAAAACAAGAACGCTCCCACTTTGGTGGACTTTCCTGAAACAGCACACCTCCTTTTCAACTTTCAATTAGGCAGGTCCTCGTCAGCTCCGACTATTTAATCACAATAAAGGGACTTTACCATATTGCATATGTCAGGGCCACGTCATCTAGCGACTTTGCTCGGAGTCTGTACCAAAGAGTCCGATTTGTAACGTTGCTGTTGGGTTTTTTCACAGAGTATGTGGCCACGTCAGCGTGTAACATGAAACGATTTAACTTGTACTGGGCAAGTTCAGGGGGTCAAACGTCATTGATCGTATTTACGGAGAACAAGGCTTTGCCTCGTGTATCCGAGGTGGCTACACAAAGTCTGTACGCAAAGTGGCTTTTTACCTTCATATTCAAACTTAATATGTAATGGCTTCAGTTTCACATTATTATATATAACTACTGTGTTGACAATTCATGTCGCTTTATAAAACATTTGTTTGTTTGTTTTGCGAGTGTGGCTCACCCATGCACCAAAAATGGTCATTCCAACGGCATGTTTGGGTAATCTCGTAATGACATAAAATTAGAATTCTATAAATAGGATTGAAATAATTTGACTTAAAATGTTTTATTAGATTTTGAGAAAATAAAGAATAAAAGTTGAATAAAAATATTTTAAAGTTAAAAGACTGTTTGAATATTATTTTATAATATTATTTTTGTTTTGAAATTTGAAATAGTTGTATTGTTTTTATATTTTGTTTGTGAATTTGAAAATCTTGTAATGATTATGTAATAACTAGATGAAAAAATTAATTTTTTTTTTTTAAAAAATGTTGTGTTTGAGTGATGTTTATAAGGAATGAAATTATGAAAAGTTTTGAGATGATCTCTGATCATCTAATCGACTGCGTTTGAGTGCTAAGGTAATCTCAAATGATATGAGCTGATCTATGAATAATAGTGTTTTGTAAGTTTCATTGAGATGTGTTTGAATGTATGAAATAAGTTGAGATATGTAGTTGAATATATAAAATAAGTTGAGATATGCTTAAATTTTTATAAAAATTTAAAAAACAAAATAAGTTTTATTAATAATTGATTCGAGATAAGTCGAAACGAGTTTGACACCCAAACAAAGTATCCAAAAATGGCCCAAGACTTGCCGTTTCTTCTTTATATTAATATTTAATATTCGAAATAAAGTCTAGATTAATTTCATAGGTGAATAGACTCCCGTTAAGTATATAATTTCTCACATGTATATTAAATAATTTAAAAAAAAAAAACCTGATCTCTCGTCAAAAGTATGAATGCTGAATTTCAAATTCAAGCTGCCCGATTTATATGACGACTCCCTTAAGATTACTGTGCCACTCCTTGATGCTTGGTTAGACCTGCCAATATTGTTTAAGATCTAGTGGATCATATTGGTTTTTCAAGGGAAGAGAGCAGCTAAACAGAAAACCTAACTTTGACTATCTATAGTTGCCAAAAGAAAGAAAGGCTGATGATGATTATTATTTTAGCTTTAGTTTGAAATTTAAATATTCAAGTACATTAATATTCATATTATATATTAATTAACATTGCATTGGTATCCCCTGGATGTTTGGTTGATCCTCCCGAGCTTAAGAAATCGCTGACAATAATTACCCACTAATATTTTTTTTATTTTTTATTTTCAATCTTGGATATTTTCTAACCTTTTTTTTAATTTGTGAACCCACAATCTCATGTTTTAATCTTTGATATCAGGAAAACATTTGTTTTCATTTTTATTAAGTATTGACAAATCGATAAATATTTTTAGAAGCTAACACGTTCCTCTAAAAAGGAACTCCAATTGATTATTTATTTATTTATTTATTTTTATAAAAAAGAACTCCAATCCATTTAGAATTGCGACATTTATGGGACGGAGTATAATTAGCAAAATTCTCTATATATAGCTCGGATTTTGTATTAAAGCATTGAAATTGAAATATATAGAATCATGTCAATCATCCTTTTTTATATGGAAAAAAATATCTCTTCGTATGCTAATTTATGTGACATGATGGAACGTACATATATAGGTACTGTATATGTTATTTTCTCCAAATTATATGAAACATAGTATCATGATCCTCTGTTTCCTTTGTTTCCAGTTTTGTGAAGGATAAACTCATATATACATATATATTTATATATTTATATATAATCTGTTATTTATCATGTAGATCAGGTGGCATATAATGTCTCCAAAAAAATGCCATTTCCAACATGAATAAATTTTGACCAGCCTTTTCTTGAGATCGCAGGGTACTTATGTTTAACTTTTGTCTGATTTTGGAAGAGATTGAAAAAAAAAAAAAAACTGTAGTTTCATGATTAGCAAGAGATTTATATATTCTAGTATTTCCACACACACATACGTACAAGTAAAGAATACTCGGGGGTAAGAATTAGGCATTCTTTTGAAATTATCAAAATACTTTTGACTTTATATATACGATGTCCAAAATAATCTTAAATATTAAAAGGTAAAACGACAAGGAAATTAAGGGCAAATGCATCTCCCTAGCTAGCTTGTGATCTTGAAAGTCAAATTTGAAGGTATCAAGTAAAGGAATCAGAGCCAAACGAAAGAAATCTCCAATAACAATTTTGTTTTGTTCCGTACCTATTCTTCGTATCATGATCATTGAAAAGATATTTACAATCGTAAATTGTAGAACCGTCGCGTAATTATTTTAAAAAAATAAAATAAAATATGAGATTTATAGGAAAAAAATTAATTTTTTAATAGTGAACTTCATTATTTTTCAAAACAATTATGTAGCGTTTACGCACTTCACTATTGTATGTAGAAATGATTACGTGACGTTTATGTACTCTATAATAGTATAACTACAAATATTATTTATCTAATAAATAATTAAATGTCATAATATTATAAATTTAACCGCAACAATGTTGACATTGATCTTTTTGAACCTGAATTTTGAGCGTGCCAATTAATTTATTCAGTAGTAATTCAAATGCATTTACTTAAAAAAAGAAAAGAAAAAAAGAGGGATGCTATTTATCATCACATATCACACTTTATATATTTTAAAAAAAAGTTATTTATTTTATTTTATTTTATTTTTACTAAATTAATTAAGTTGTTCTACAAATCATTCATACACCATATACTTATTAGAGAAAAATAAAAAATAAAAGAGACGTGGTGTATAATTTGTGAGATGATAAGCATAATTTTTCTAATAATAGAAGATGATCATGTTGAGCATGCATTTTGTTCCACATAGACATGCCCAGAGTGGTCTACGTCATTGCAATGTAGGAAACACCTCAGTAGTAGCCATGCATGAAAGCAATTGAAGGGCTTCTTTATTGTAATATCCAATTCCAAACTTGGAAAGTACGTACGTACCCTTATAATCAATGGACAGCCCTTAATTAACTCATTGCTCATGGCCATATATAGCATATGAGAGATGCTAGGAGCCCCTTTTGGGCTCCCGTTATTTTTTAATAATATTGTAATTTTTTTTTAAAAAATATTTAAAAGTATTAAAAAAATAATGTAAAAAAAATAAAAAAAAATTAAATTTTTTAATGCTATTTTTTAATACTTTTAAATATTTTTTTAAAAAATAAAAAAATTTACAATATTATTAAAAAAATATTTTCTTAATTACTAAATAAATAAAAAAATCTATAAAAAAAACCCAATCGGGCAAAAAAAAAAATCCAAAACAGACTCCCCAATATTTTTCATAGTATATACTACCTTTTCAACACATATCTTTCACAAATTGAATATATATATATTTATAAAAATAATAAAAAAAATTATATTCCGTACAACATGTTCATTTTTACATATTGTTTGTAAATTTTATTAATATGATTGGTTAAAATAATTATTTTATATTAAAAAAAATGATGTAGCCAATCATATTAATAAAATGTATAAAAACAAATATATAAAAGTGATT
>QEOT01002061.1:676-39129 GCA_003123785.1 Pterocarya stenoptera
GGAGGAAAAAAAAACTAGAAAACACCTACGAAAACCAACAACAGAAAAGCCCTTTGGGCTGGCTAGGGGAGGAGGTGGTCGGAGCCTAAGCTCCGAACCCCTTCCACCCAATGAATACGAGGTAAAAATCCGGTTCGGGAAGTGCAGAGAGAAAAGAGGAGAAGGGCTGGCTACGACCAATATATATATGCATTATATGACAGATGGCGAGCATATATTAAACTAAACAACTGGATGATAATCATATTCTCAACCTTCTAAAGTAGGGTTTTTTTTTTCCCGTACAATATGAACCTCACATAAACATATGATTTAATAATGTATTTATCTCTAAGCATTAGACCATCTACTTTGGTTTAAAAATAGAAGAAAATCTCAATGCAAATATTCTCAAACTTGTGATAAATTATATTTGCAGTCGTGGAGTGAGTAAGTATTGTGCAATACTTTTATAAAAAAAATATGAAATTTATATAAAAAAAACTAATTTTTTAATATATATAGATTTTACTCTTTTTTTAAATGATTGCGCAGCTCTTATACACTCCACGACTATATCATTACTCCAAACATATATATTCTGGTGTGCATGTATGTGTATATTTTCTCATCATGGAAAAACTTCATTTCAATGATATGGTAGGCTGGTCTAAAGTTTGTGGAGGGTCATACTGTTGCTTATGAGTTATGACATGATAATTTTACATTAAAGTTTCCTTGCACAGATCGTTGAACATCAACATACATGATTCAAGCAATCATTTGTTTTTTTTTTATAAATTTTTTATAAGTACTGGGAAGCCGATGGAATCCCTCGATAGTATTGATATATATACTACATCAAGAGTAATAATTTATATAAGTCTTAAATTGACAAATCTCACACATCTTTGTAAAAAAAAAAAAAGACTACCATGTAAAAGTGTTAAAAATCATTTTCTTTTTTAGTATAATCCACTTTAATACAAAGAGCATGTGCAATACTTGTCTATTTGAGACTTGTACCTATCATTGCTCATATATGAATTCTCCTTGATATTATATATTATGTATAATAGATTAAAATATTGGTTTGCAGAATTATTTGGATACCAAATAATTAGTTATAAATGACTAGGATTCTCTTTCATTTGAAGAAGTTGGGGATGAAAAACTATAATTTTTTTTTTCTTAAAACTGAATAGGACTTAGGAGTTGAAAAATATCGTATAAAGATAGGCCATAAATAATCAAAAGAGATAAAGTTTTTTTTTTTTTTTTCTTGGCCAAAAGGGGAGGCGGGGGTGACCAGTATAGCAATCTTTCTTAAACTTGACCATAGGAGCCCCTCCCCACTGCAAAATATTCGGTTTGAGCCATAGCTAATACTCCAAGGGCAACTCATCACCACAGTATCTCCAAAGTATCCAATTGGTCAAAAGTCCAATATATGACCCAAAGGTCAGGCTTTAATACTACAAGTGGTTTCAATTTATGTCCTGACTCGAACTTCTGACCTCGAAACCATAAAATACCAACTCGTACTAACTGGGCAACCACCTTGATGGTTCAAAATAGATAAAGTTATGTTATATGCTACACTCGTATCATATTTATCACATTATGTTGACGTGACATTAGTCATCAACTATAGTCTATTACCATTAGATGGGATGAAGGAAAAACATCGTTTTCTTAAGTTTTCATGATATCTTAAATATTTAAGGCCATATGTCAAGCGTATATATAACACATATATCACCATCTTTTAAATATTCTCTCTTCTTTCATGGATTTACGAAGCATAAAGTTTTTATTTAGTTCATATCTAAGATATATATGTACTTAATTCCCATTAATGGTAGTGTTAGAATTGATCACTTTTTTCAAAAAAAAAAAAAGAATTTATCACTTGGCCCATTGAATTATGAAGAGTAAAATTTATAATTTATGTGATGAAAAGTAGATAAGAAAATATTGATGAACTTCTTTAGTACTCATAATCTTTTGTGTTAAATTTAAATGGGTGGTTGGATTCATAGTTTATCGCATAATCAACCCATTATGCATTATTTTGATTAATCATACCTCCAAATTATTAATATTAATAGAAAGATTAATTTCACACCAATCACCCACTAATTGTAGAATATATATATATATATCCCATCTTAATCCTTGCACTACAAATTATTTTCCAAGTTATTTTTTTCTGTAATGAATAATAATATTCATACAATTATTTTTGAACTAATTTTACAGTAAACCAATGTGATTTTGTCACTTCATAAAAATAAAAATAAAAATATTAAATTTTTTCATTTAAATATTACATGAATACCATCTATTTAAAATAGACTTATAAAAAGAGTTGTAAAAAGACTGCATGCGTGGCTTGCTCATAATCTACCAAATCACAAGTGCTCGAGAGAAAAAGCGATAAAGAGTGAAAAAGGGTCAACCAATTATCATATCCTTTTATGAAGACCAATGAGCATATCTTTTTGAGTCCATATATATGGGGTCTATGCAAGCTCTAGCTATAACCCCATTAACTTGGCCTCTTTGACTAAAAATATTGATGGTGAAAGGCAAGAAGATGGATTGTTTTGCTTTGTGCATTTTGGTTCAACAAGGTAGCTAGCAACACCGGATTTCATCCCACGAAATGATATTTATAGTTCTAGAGTGTGTACTCTTTACGTTTTTTTTTTTTTAAATGATAAATTGGGACCCACATGAAAATGTTATTTTTTTAATGGTGACCTCTACTTTTTTTTAAAGAAAGTACACGAAGACTGCACACTCCAAAACTATATATAATATTTCCGGATGTTAATATATATAAAGGGAATTAAATCAAACCATCAACTAAAATATTCATAGTAATGTAAAAACAGTAGTGCTAGTGCTTGAAGGTAGGCATTAGATGCCGATGGATGTGATATATAAAGGGAATCCTTTGCTAGAAGTCCTTTCTCATGATTAGGATTTTGATCTAAAACTTTTGTGTGCATATATTCGGGCTAGGGCTTTATTACCTCACCCATATCTGCATGTTTCGTCAGTGGGATTTACAATATTATGCCATATCTCAACAATATATATATAAATATATATATATAAAATATTGGGTTTGCTTAATTGCTATCTGGTCATATATATATAAATATATATATATAAATAGTGCATTAGGCTTGTGGAGAATCTGCAGATCATGAGATGCCTAGCTATTGCTACCAATATTGTATGACATTTTGAGAAATGACAAGTTATTTGATCCTGACCATGAGCCTTGCCCAACTCACACTACTACTCAAACATCTCCAACTAACCTTTTCTCTTTCAACTCATTTTGTAGGTCAAGATTGTCCTTTAAAGGTAATCATCATGTGAATAATATTATATATATATATGTATATGTATGTATGTGCAATGATTTTATAAAGGAAACTTGCATAAGTTTCTAGGCATACATGAAGAGAAAATTGCAAGTGCATGGTACACATGCATATATGCATGCATTTCCCTCTTTCATCATGTCATGTAAGTTTTTTTTAGTTTTTTATTTATTTTTAATATTTACAAGCACCCTGTGCATTGTATATATATATATACCTACAGTCATTAATAATTTTTAAAAAATGATTTAATTTCATAAAGTTCTATATGTGGACGCGACTTTAAGAGAAAAATATTGTTGATTTTCGTGAAAAAAATTGATAATTTTTTGTAAAATTCCCATAGAAAAAATCAAGATATTTTTTTTGAGAAAATTAATCTGAAAGGAAAAACAAACTATTTAAACTAAGACAACATAAAGTATTATGATGATCATCTTGATACATTTTTCGTGTCTCTCCCGAAATGGAGCCGAACCGTTTTCGTCGACCTAAGCCAGGGCCCAGCATGGAATGGTATTCGAGCCCAACTCAGATTGCCTGCCCATTCATGCTATTGGGGCTATATATGGGCCCTATCGTAAAATATAGTAAAGTGGGCTTTTGTTCTCGAACGAATCAAAATTTCACAACAAACTCACAGCTTAATGCTTAAAATAAATAAATAAATAAACACTTTACCCTCTAAGTATCTACTCATTTGCAAATTCACCACCAGTATGAAACGAATTGCACCTAAGCAATATCTAAGATCAGTTTAAACCAATATTTATAGTTAATTATTTATGAGTAATGATACATGTACGACCCATTTAAAAAAAATACGTATTATTTTTATAAGTTATTTTACAAAAATACTCATCATTTTAAAACAGAATTGCGTAAAGAGTTGTGAAAAAGCTTATATGTGTATCATTTTCCATTGTTTAATGTATATGAGATAAGGGGGCTATATTCGTCTAGTAATTAGTTGGGACAAGGTTCCATAAACCCTCATCGTGGACAGGTATATAATCTCCAATGCATGAAAATAAATTCTCTCATATTATGTGCACTTGCGAGAAATTACTTGGCACAGGTTCTACAGATTAGTCGGACCTTTTTTACCCAAATACTCTAATAAAAAAAATGAAATTTATGAGTAATTCCCGACTTCAAAAGATGTCATAATGAAATGTATTAATGTTCCTTGCCTCAGACACTAAAAAATATAAGGACAGTGCTACTGGGATCGATATTTAACTGGAAAAAGTGTATCGATGAGTGCAAATGCACTTTTTTTTTTTAATTTTTTTCTCTTTTCTTTTAATCATTTTTTATACAATTTTAAATATTTAAAAAAAATAAAAAAAATATCAATTTACTAATATTCACTAACTTAATCATTAAATAAAAAAAAAATTAAAAACTCAATCAATCACTTTTATCCTTCAATTAGCATTTTCCAAAATATAATAAAAGCAGAACAGATGAGGACCTGCACAACAGCGACACCAGTACTGATCATCTGAAGTGCATTAGACTTTAATATTACTAATATAAACTTCATAATATTATTAATTTTTCTTTCATTCTCTTGCAAGGTCATACAGAAACAAATAGATATAAAATTATAGACTACATATCAAGAGGGATCCGTGGCGCAATGGTAGCGCGTCTGACTCCAGATCAGAAGGTTGCGTGTTCGATTCACGTCGGGTTCAATCCCCACCCACCCTCTGCGTATATATTTTGCTTTCACAGGCCTGCGTCGGTGGCTCTTTCTCTGTTTTCACGTTTCAACCAATAACAGACCTTTCGCTTTTGATGTCCATACATACATGTGTCTATATATATTATATAGAGAGAGAGAGGGCTAAAAGCTTCTTGCCGCATGCATGCCCACGAGATGGCCATTAAAGGTTAAGAGCAGCTGATAACACTTTTAATAGATTCTTCGTTTTATCTTTTAAATTATATTATCAATTTTTTTTTTAATTTTACATATTAATTTTTACAAATATAATATACATCAATTTATATATTTTTTCTTCATATCATTTAAATATTATACTTTTTAATATTTTTTATTCATTTCAAATATTTTCTCTAGCTACCAATAATATCCATATATATTGTAATATTTACAGTATCTCCTCATATACAATTGTCAATATCATATAATTATATTCTATTTTAAATTAATTTAAATTTATAAACTAAAGCAAAAAAATTTTATTTGAGCGAAATTCGGTGCCTAGAGTTATTATTTGAGAGACACGGACTCTTTGATGCTAAGCAAAGATGAAAGCGTTGGAAAGAAAGAGAGAGAGAGGTGGTCTGAAATGAAGATAAAAGATTTTAAAGAGATTGGAAAAATCAGATGATCAAGGAGAAAGAAATGAATTAAAAATATTTTACATGAATAAACAGTTCCCTCTAAATGTAGCAGGATCACTGTAGTAAAATAGAAAATTAAGATGAAATATAACATCCATTATAGGTCATTTTTAAACAAATTTCTTCATATTTAAAAAAAAAAAAAAAAATTGTATTGTAAAACATCATTGAGAGCGCTAAGCTAAAAGCTTTTGCCGGCCCCTTGCATGCATGCATGCCTACGTGATGGAAGGTTAAATCCTCTCTCTAGGCTCTAGCTACCTGTAGTTTCCAGAACACTAGGTCTAGCTTCTGTGTTATTTACTAGCACTCTCAACAAAAGTACTGCAAAACTAGCTCACTTTCAAAGGACAAAACTAGCTCTTGATCATGTTCCAGTACATGTATGATGTATGTACATATTTGTTTGGTACAAAAGTAGACCACGAAAACAAAGTCCTTAACCATTATTGTGAGAGCATGCATATATGCAGCTAAAAGCGTCTTGCCCCTTGCCTACGAGACTAACGATCGATAAAAAAAACGAAGGTTTTAAAAGTGGAGAAATATTTTAGTCATGAAGGTTATATAAAACTAATATTATTGATACTATTTATCCTATTGTAAAATTATTTTTTATTCATATTTTTTAATAGTATTTATTATTTACTATTGAGTTTCTCTCATATTTTGTTAATAGTTAATAAACACGATTACTATTGGAGAGAGTTTTGGTGTAAGTGTTCAAACCGTTCTTGGATTTCGAACGGTTTTATGCCTTCGACGTTGTAGTGTTAATTTCTTTAACGTTCTGAAGGCTTTATTTTCCTTTATTGTTCAGTTGCCGGAAGAACGTTGGCATTGAAAGCCGAAGGGTCTTTTTAAGAGGCTAATTAAGTTGGTTGTTTTTATTATTTTTTCCATTATGTCCGCTATGTCCAAAGTCGGTTTTTGTCCAGTTTATATATCTATATATATAAACTAGGGAACGACTCCGTGAACCTGACATAATAATTTAAATAAATAAAAAATGAAAAATTCAATAGCTTATTTGTCTGAAAAAAGAAAATATAAAGTTAAAGAAAGACCAAAAAAAAAATCAAGATTTAAAAAAAAAAAGTTTTAAACTTCAGCAAAATATGAGCATTGGTCTGCTGCTATATTGGATTATCTATTTTCTCTCTATATACTAATAAAATATTATTAATTTAATATTAAGAGTCTTTTAGTAAAATGCGATCCTTTATTAAATTCTACAAAGGAGCTACATGTCAAATGGTCAAGGGTCTTGAAGACCTTTTGGTAAAACAGGATCCTTCATTATATTTTACAAGAGAGTTACATGTCAAATAGTCAACGGTTTTAATGGCTTTTTGGTAAAACATGATTTAATAGACTTAACGGAAAAATAAGAAAAGTTAACGGAAAAATAACAAAAGTTACTATTCATAGTTAGATAGCCACTTATTATAATAAAGTAGATATATATATGAGAAAACTTGGAGACCAGCCCATCTGTTGTTAGAAGAAAACCAGTCCTCTAATAGAAGCCCGCCACGTAATCATTTTATCACCATTACCATGCATTTGCCTACACCTGAACAACAACTCATATCTCGCTTTCTTCCTATTCAAACCCAAACCCATCCTCACCCCACTCCATCCCAACCCAAACTCAACGGCACTCCACTCATCTTCGACAGTAGAGAACACGACAACTTCCTCGAAGGAGGTTGCGCTCGAGGGCATAGAACACGACTAGAATGAAACAAATTTCTTTGTATTTCTCCTTTGACATGACATGCATCTAGAGGCTAATCTTCAACGCTCATGAAAATTACAAAAACTTGCTAGTGTCAAGAGCTTATGGTTGGCCTTGACAATTTGCCTATCCCATCAATGGAATTAAGATTTCAGAATCCTGCTACAATATGGTAGGTTTGACTTTCAAAATACAAATTTTTAAAGAATGGGTGCTTCAAGCCCAGACCCAAGTGCAAGGGTGTTAACGCTTTACAATTGTTTATGTTTCTGCAGTTGGACAAATTTCAAAACCATATCAGCGAGTGTAGAAAAGTGAGCACCATCTTCGTAACAATCTTGAGAATTTGTAAGATATATAGCATAAAAGAATGGAGCTAAAAAATATGAAAATGTTCAGCATCAAGGTCCAACTGACTCCTGAGCATGGGAAGAATTTTAAAGGTCAGGGAGAATTAAATATCGTCTAAAAATTTTGAGATTAAGGAAGTCGAGTAAAAACTTTCAAGTTGCTTTGTATGTGCAGATGTTTTCAAATCTCATGTACTCATGCTGCTGAGTACTTCTAATCGTGGTGGCCAATATGACCGATTTTGATAGCAAACCGTCGTGGAGCTATCTATGCAGTGTGTAAGGGTGGGGAAGAAGGGGAATGGCTCAATGGGTGTTGTTTTTCTATTGAAGGATTTAATCACCTGCAAACCTGTGTATTGTGCTACTCTCCTTTTTCTTACGTAGACCCACTTGGTTGGAAAAAAACAACTGGGTTGTCCCAAAGCGGCTCTGTATATATATGTGTTTGGTCCTTCGGTATGATAGGGTAATATACTTTAGAGAAAGTGAGATAAGAAAAACAAACTTAGTGAATATATTTTTTTAGAGTATTTTCAGATAAAAGAAATGTGTTCTTTTGGAGAAAGCCTTCACTATGATGTTTCACAGTGGAGTGCCTAAATGCTTTTGGGTGGAAGCCCTCTCCACTTTCGTTTTTCTCATTAATCGTCTCCCATCTCTATCTCTTGAAAACACCTCTCCCTTTTTCAAATTATATGGTCGCCATCCTGTTTATACTTCCTTAAGCATTTTTGGCTCTAAGTGTTTTCTCTATGTATGGAATAGTACTACCACCAAACTTGGTCCCAAGTCTCTCCCATGAATTTTCATGGGTTATAGCAATCAACACAAAGGCACAAGTGTTATTATCCTCCCACATGGTACACCTATATTTCACATCATGTGGTTTTTTATGAGAAAAATTTTTCTTATAAAAATCCAGCTAGTTTACACTCTCAAGAACCATCAAACAATCCAATGTCAGCCTACACTGAATGGATAGAAACCTCTCACTGGACCGATACCGGAAATACTGTGCTTCATACTGGCAGTTTCGAAATTAAGGCAAATACTCCGGAGCATTTTCGAAAATCACACTTTAAGTGCTTGGCCTTTAGGTTTTCACTTTCCCTTTTCGTTCCTTTTTATTTTTTCACCCCAGAGCATTTCATCTCAGCACCTTAGGCTTCAACGGCAACCTTCGAAGTTTGCACTTCGCAGTTTGGCGTCAGTGATCATCCAACTCAGTCATCTTGCACAGTCGGTATGAGCTGAGCATTTAAATAATTTTTTCTATTAATTTGTTTTTTTCTTTAATCATACAAATTTTCTAGATAATATTTTTATAGTGATTGTTTGTATTTAAATTATACATTGTATCTGTGAAAAAAAAAATCTGTGATACCGTTGTCTCACGGTATGAGTTGAGGTTTGAGTAATTTTTTCTATTAATTTGATTTTTTCTTTAATCATAAAGATATTTTAGATTATATTTTTATAGTATTTGTTTATTTTTAAAATTCTATATTGTATCTATAACAGAAATCTGGGATAAAAAAAAAAAAAAAACTGTGATAAAGTCTTTAAAGATGTGAAAAAATAAATACTATAAAAATATAATCTAAAAATTTGTGATAGTTTCCCTTATTATTTGGGGTTAAAAAAAGATCTATGATCAAAATTTGTAATAAAAAAAAAAATCTATGATTCAATCTTCACTCTCAATTACTATTTGATTTTACATGGCATTAATGTCAATTGTCAATATATGTTGTTAATAACTCTAATGAAATTGATGGTGATATTTAATTATAAAAAATCTGTGAAATTAAGGAGGGTGAAAAATAAGAAATTTAAGAATATTTTTACAAATTTACAAAATGATTTTGTATCATTCCAAATATAATTTTTAAAAATATAATCTCTAATCATTAACTAATCTTTAATCTTATAATTTTTATACTTGGCCTTTGTTCATTTATCTTTTAATTAGCTTTTAATTATTTTAGTTCAAATGCTAAATGTTGTTGTTCATCTTTCTAAGTTTCTTACTTCGTTTGATTTTTTTTTTTAATTTTGCTTACTTATAATCTCTAATATTATTATTAATCTTTTATACTTTAATAGTTAAAAATATCTAGTTGTCAATCAACTGGTGGTATAACTTCAACTCCAACACTTGCTCATGTAAGATCAGAAGATCCAGCATGGGCCCATGCAAGTGCAGTGCTAGGGGCAAGAAATAATACTGAATGTTTATATTGTAATAAAGTAATTAGAGGTGGCGGGATCACTCGGTTGAAACATCATCTAGTTGGGATTCCAGGCGATGTAGAAGCATGTAAAAATATTTCTGAAGATGTAAAATGACAAATGAAAGAGTCGATTGATGAAATGAAAAAAAATAAAGAGAAGAAAAGAAAAATAATATCAGAGATTGGAGGTGATATAGATTTATCATCTGATGATATTGATGATAATAATAGTATGGATGGACAGTATCAGCTATCAAAAGGTAAGGGGAAGTCGAAAGAATTTGAAACTGGAAAGTCAATTGGGAGATTTAGTAGATTTTTTACTCCAAGAACAACTCATGGGGCCTAACCTTCAATTAAGAGTTCTATGTGTTCAAATGAGATGATTGTAAAAGCAAAGATGTCTGTAGCACGCTGGTGGTATGATGCTAATATGCCTTTCAATACAGTTCAATCCAAATTTTATCAACCAACTATTGATGCCATGACTGCCATAGGGTCAGGATTCAAAGGCTCTTCTTTATATGAGTTGAGAGGAAATTTGTTAAAGATTACTGTGGATGAGGTTCGAGATTATTTGCAATAAATTAAGAAGGTTTGAAATGAAACCGGTTGTTCACTAATGGCAGATGGTTGGACAAACCAGAAGCAGTAATCTATAATCAACTTTCTAGTTTATTGTCCGAATGGTACAATGTTTTTGAAGTTTGTTGATACATCTGGTATTAGAAAAGATGCTGAACCATTGTTTAATATCTTTGATGAGATTGTTCAGGAAATTGGAGCTGAGAATCTTGTGCAGTTCATAATGGACAATGATGCAAGTTATAAAGCTGCAGGAAAAAAGTTGCAGCAGAAGTATGGCTCTTTCTACTAGACTCCATGTGTAGCTCATTGCATAAACTTAATATTGGAGAATTTTTCTGATCCAAGATATTTTCCTCTTATTGATGATACTATAAAAAAAGCAAAAGAGATAACAAAGTTCATCTATAATCATGATTGGGTTTTAGCATTGATGAGAAAAGATTTTACCAAAGGTCATGATTTGTGTCGTCTTGCAATTACAAGATTTGCGATAAATTTTTTAAGTATCCAATACTTGCTCTTGTTTAAGAAAGAACTCAGACAAATGTTTACTTGTGATAAATGTATTGCACCAAGTCATTTTAAGAGCAACATAGGGAATGAGATAGATGGGATCGTTGTAGAAGATAAAGAGTTTTGGGCTCAATGTCAATTTATTGTTAAAATTAGTGAGCCTTTGGTTCGTTTTCTACGACTTGTTGAAGGGGATGAGAAGCCTGCAATGGGATACTTGTATGATGCAATGGAAAGAGCCAAGGAGAACATCAAAGCAAGATGCAATAACAAAGTTAGCGTATTCAGTCCATTCACCAGGATCATTGATTCTAGACGGGATAAGCAGCTTCACAGTACATTACATGCAGCGGGTTGTTTTCTTAACCCTGAAATTTACTATAACCCCAATTTTAAGAGTAAAAATGATGTTGTAAGAGGCTCAACATCTGTGTTATGAAGATAGAACTTGATTCTGATAATCAAGACAAGATTATCGCAAAACTTAACTTGTATAAGAATGCAGTAGGTGAGTTTAGACATTCTTTAGCAATCCGCCAGCGTGACAAGATTAATCCAGGTATTATCATTTGTTAAATAGTGTAATTTTGTATTTTAAATTTTGTCTTATTTTATTTTTATTTACATTTAATTAATAATTTATAATTGCATTATTGTTATAGTTGCATGGTGGATCCAATTTAGTTGCGAGGTCCCAACGCTTCAAAAATTTGCTGTTCGAGTACTAAGTCAATGTTGTAGTGCAACTGGATGTGAGAGAAACTGGAGCACATTTGATTTTATTCATTTGAAGAATAGAAATAGATTAGTGCATAAACGTTTGAATGTCTTAGTATTTGTTCATTATAACTTGAAGTTATGAGAGAGGTAAATTTTTTTAATAATAATGTTTAATATAGAATATTTTCACTTATGTTTGATTTTATTTTGACAGGAGCATAAAAAAGGAAATAGATGCTTTAAATCCAATCAATCTTGAAAACATTGACTTGATGGAGGAATGGGTGGGTGAAGAATCTGAACTTCTTGATGGAGAAGATTTGGATTGGGCAAGTATTGAGGAGCCATTAACTTCACTAAATGAGAAAGATGATGATAATGTTGGTGTTAATGTTGATGAAAGTGGTGACGTTGATGAAAATATTTTGATTAACATGTCGAATCTTGATCCTTATTGTCTTTTTTATAAGGATGAGTGATTTTTTATAATGGTGGTGACGTTAATGATTTTATCATAATAATGTTAATATTTATGTTAGTTGTAACTTAAAACTTAAGACCTGTATTTAGAAGTATTGGGTTTATGTCTTATTTTGTTGTTATTTTAGAAAACATTTCATACTTGTATATATATAATTTATCTAAGTATAAACTATTCCGAAACGAAACGGTATCGGTACCAAAACAGTATTGGTATCGAAATATTATCCCGAAACGGTACACGAAATGATACCGGTATCAAAATATTTCGTTCTAGTGCCTTGACCGATACGGTATTCAAAACTTTGATACAAACTCCAATATTACTAATTTCGTATTTTTTTCCCTCGCACTCCTCCATCAAACACGACTTCTCACAAACCAAACAAGCTGCCTTTTACTCAAACTTCACCTACTCACAACCCTGCTCCCTCATCCTCACATCCAATGCTCAAACATGCTAAAACTGGCATACACAAATCCAATCCCAAATATGTCAACCTTCATACCATTGTTCCCACTCCTCAAGAGCCTAAATCTATACGATTAGCTCTTAAACATGATGGATGGACTCAAGCCATGAATGAAGAGCTTCATGCTCTCTCCAAAAATAAAACATGGACCCTTGTGCCTCGTTCACTAAACATGAATACTATCGGTTGTAAATGGGTTTTTAAAACCAAGTTAAACGTGGATAGTTCTTGTAACACCCCGTATTTTAATGTATTTTTAATAAATGATTAATTTAATTTATTTAGTGATTGGTTCTTTTATTTTAAATTATGAGAGTTTTTAAATATTATTTTATAATATTTTAAGTTGTGAAAATTAATTCTTATGTATTTTCTTAGGCATTGTTTGGGTACCAAGAGTACTGCAACTACTCTCAAACACTTTCACTATTATTTTTTACTTTATTATTACTTTTCACCTACTTTTTCTACTATTCATTATTTTTCACATACTTTTTACTACTATTCAATATTCTATTGTTAATTTTTCACTACTATTCTCAAACATTCTCAAACACTTTCACTATCCAAACCAGGCCTTAGTGTTATTTATTGTTTTGTATTTAAAGTGATCTTTAATTTAAATTGATTTGTTTATGGGTTTTAAAATTATTATTTGTTTTAATTAAGCATTTCACTGCGTTTGAATTATTTTATTTAGTTAGTAGTTTTAAAATCCTCTTCGTTACATCATTTTTGGGACTCCAGTTATGAGGATTGGACCTCATTTCTTTTCCTTTCCTTTTTCTTTTCCTCTTTCTTTTCTTTTTCTTCTTCTTCCGGTTTTATTTTCTCCCTCGTACACTATCTCCCCAACCCGACCCTCTCTCTCTCTCTCTCTCTCTCTCTCCTCTCCTCCGTGCGTTCGGCCTCTTTCCACCCAGCACCATCGCCGGCTGTCCGTGGCTCACACCGCCGACACCACTTGATTCCCCAACCACCGGCGACCAACCATTTTCAGGCCGACTAACGCCGCCGTTAGCCGCCGTGAGCCATGCGAAGCTGTGGGCTTCTTTTCTTCCCATCGCCGCCATCCGACCATCATTAGCCACCATTTCTTCATCACTTCTTCACCGGCCCTCTAATAACCCTTTGGACCCAAACCCGGCCCCGATCTGTCACCGATGAAGCCCAGCTGAGCTCACACTCGATTTTATCTTTCCGACCTTAAACCGCCGTTTCGGCTGCCACCCATGACCAAAGGCCACCACCATTAGCTTCACCACCTCCCATAGGCCCTACTCTACCGTTCTCAAATCTTCATTTGACCCCATGTAATTTTGGATTCACTGTGTATTTCGGCCACAATATTTTTACACTGTGGAGTTGCTGTTTTGGTGCTTTCAGTTCTTCCGTGATCCTTCGAAAATATTTTTATAACGCTGTAAGTATTTCCTAAACAATTTTTTGAGATTTAAATATATTTTTGTACTAATTGATTATACTGTGTTCTGGTTGGTTTCGGATTGAGTCCGAAGAGAATTTGGGGATGAATGGATTGAGGAAGGAGTATTTGTGTGTTGGTTATGTTGTGATCTGGTTGGTTATTGGATACTGTTGTTGTGGTTTGGTACATTACATATTGCACGAATGTTCATGTTTATAAATTGAAAACTGAGTTTTCGTGTAATTGCATTCATGATCATGTGGTTATTTTGAAAACTGGATTTTCATGTTTTGACTGAATTTTTGGGTGCGTGTGTATCACGACCCCAAGTTGAGATGGGGCATTATCTCGGTGGAGCTCCTTTGGTCACTCGGGAGTGGAATATACTAAGTGACGTCCCCTAGGTTGTTGCCGAGCGACAACGGGATCGAACGAGTTACGTGTCGACTTCGTGGCCTTTTTGCTGGCAGGGGCTAGAGGATAACCTGACCACGAACGTACTGGGTGCGAAACTAGGCATCGCTCGTAAAATAGCCAGGACGTGCGGATGGTCCATAGGGGAGACCATGGTGCATATGGATTAATGGATAAATGGAAAAATGGTTGTTTTCTGGAAAAATAGCGTGAGTTGGATTTTGTGTGTCATTTTCTGAGAAAATGATGGACAATTGTTTTGGGTCATTTTCTGAAAAAATAGTGGAAATGATTTGTTGGAAATATTTTGGGCCAAATGTGATTTTTGGCGTGTATTGCATTTCTTGCATACTGCATCATGGGCTTGCATGATTAAATGCTTAAATGTATTTTTATTTCAGGATTGGTTAAGTTATAACTTACCTGTGGTACCATTTAATGGTACTACAGATTTTGTTGATGATGCAGATGTTAAGCCTGAGGATTTGGCTCCACCGAAGGAGTGATCTAGGATCACTCGCGTTATGTTTTTATTTTTCAGCTCTTGTATTATGTTATGGGACATTTGGTTTATGTTTTAAATACTTTGTATTTGGATATCTGTATTAAACTAAAATTCTTGTATTAGTAACTTAATTATTATTATCTGCTGTGTATTTTATTGTGCACTGTTCACTTGTTACACATACTTGGCACTTGTCGTTAGGATGCGTGACCGTGTTGTCATCATCCTGACCTCACGATTCCCGAGACTTTTTGTACGTGGGAGTCGAGGCGTCACAGTTCTCTCAATCAGTTAAAAAATCATGTTTAGTTGCTAAAGGGTACCATCAAGTTGATGGAATTGATTACAATGAAACATTTTCTCCAATTATTAAACTTGGAACCATTTGTATTGTCCTCACTTTAGCCTTAGTTAACAAATGGAACATTCACTAATTGGATGTCAAAAATGCATTTTTACATGGATTCTTAAATGAAACCATTTTTATGGACCAACCAGCCAGATTTATTAAGCCAAAATTTCCCTACCATGTGTGTAAATTGCATAAAGCCTTGTATGGTCTTAAACAATCTCCAAGAACCTAATTTGATCGATTTAGTAGCTTTCTTATTTCATATGGATTTACTTTTAACGTGTCTGATCCTTCTCTTTTTACTTGCTTCTTGTCAACTGGTACTTTAATTTTATTACTTTATGTTGATGATATAATTCTCACTGGCTCAAGTACTTCTTTGATTAATACATTTATGCATGCACTTAATCGTGAGTTTGATTTCTCAAGATCTTGGCCCTTTACATTATTTTCTTGGTATACAAGTACATTCAACTACTAATGGTTTAGTCTTATCCCAATCTAAATATGCTATTGACATTCTTGAACATGAAAAATTGCAAGCCCATTAACACTACAATGACTGACAAGACTAAGGAATCACTATCAGAAACTCTATTTCATGATCCATCCAACAACCGTAGTATCATTGGGGCGCTTCAATACCTCACTCTTACAAGGCCGAGTCTTGCTTTTTTCTATAAACTTTGTCTCTCAATTTATGCATAGGCCATATGAGGGCCATTACAAAATTGTAAATGCATTTTACATTATCTACAAGGCACGGTTGAAACTGGCATTCATCTCCACTCTAATACCGAATTGATCTATATGGTTTTGTTGATGCTGATTGGGCTGGTTGTCCTGAAAATCAGCACTCAACAACTAGATTCTGCACTTTCTTAGGCAACAATTGCATTTTGTGGTCTACAAAAAAATAGAATAGTCTCTCGCTCTAGCACAAAAGCTAAATATTGTTCCTTGGCCCATACTGCAACAGAAATATCTTGGATTTCCTCCATTCTTCGTGACTTGCACATTCCTCTTACATCTTCACCCATCATATTCCGTGACAACATCATCGCACTCTACATGACAATTAATCCCGTATTTCATTCTCGTAGCAACCACATAGAGATGGACTATCACTATGTTAGAGAATGTGTAGCACTTGGACTTCTTCAAACACGATATGTTCAATTGTCTTCTCAACTTGCTGATATTTTCACTAAACCTATTCCCCGTTCTCATTTGGAAAAATTACGTATCAAACTCAACCTCACTCCTACTTGTATATATATATCTCTTCTCATATACTCACTATAATTAAAGAAGCATCATTTTCAATAAAGCAAAATTTCATTTTCAATTAAGGAAGACTTGTATATATACTCACTGTATATATATCTCTTCTCATATACCCACCACCCTTACCACCAAAGCTTGTGACATCAACGAGATAGAGCAAATGACCACCACATGTCCCCATATGAAAATTCACCCACAGCCATATGCTTCCTCATGTATCCAATGCATTAGATTTAAGTTGTCTTTTGTTCCTTCTTATTTTATCATTTTTAGATACTTGGAAGCTACATCTATTAAGATCTTCAACGTGTCTTGATTCTCTTCTTATTTTTTGAGAGCACGTATGTGCTTTATTTTATTGGAAATTAGTTTATTTCCACCTACCTTATCTGGAAATGCATCAAATGTGGGATGATCTAGGTTGCGTTTGGTTCTCAAACTCAGCTGAACTCAGCTGAGCTCAGTAGAATTTAGTCTAACTTTAAGTTGAGTCTAACATCCAAACGCTCAACTCTCAAATTATTAAACTCATCACAATTCAAAACTTTCTTACATGTAGGATTTATAATATTTTTTAACTTAAAACATCATTATATGTATGACTCATAATCTTTTTTAATTTCTCATAAAAAATATTAAACTTATCTTAATATTTAAATACATTTTAAATTTAATTTAGATAAATCTCATATAATTTTTTCTATTACTCAATTTATTATTATTTATAAATAATTTAATTAAATTAAATTCAACATCTAAACGCACCCTTAAAAGCAATATGTGACTTTCAAGAGAGTAATCCGGGTGCTTTTCCTATCTAGACGTGATAATAGTAGCATCATGCTCTCTAGGATCTAAACAATAGGGGCAGCAGAGACTCCCTCAAATTGTATTTAAGTCAAAGTTTAGACCCCAACTCTATTAAGCATTGAAAGCTGGAGAATAGGGGCTTAGGTAGAAGCCAAAGATGCTTCCTAGCTCCTTAAGTTGGGTTTGAGCTAGCTATAAACTTAAAAGTTTGACATAAGATAAAATGAATTAAAATTAAAAAATTAAATAAAATATTATTAAAATATATTTTTTTAATATTATTTTTATTTTAATATTTAAAAAAATTAATTTTTTAATTTTATTTTATATAAAAATTTAAAAAAATTATAATAATAAAATAAGATGAAATAAAAAAGTTTGCAAAGAAATCCCAACTCCCACTATAGAATTTAATGAATCTTTAAGTGTCCGTTTAAGATGTTTTCATATTTAGATTCGATTTAAAACGTACTTAGTGTACTTACCAGACCACTTAAAAATAATTTAAAAGATATTGAATCACCACCATCCTTATGTGACAAACAAGATGTTGTTAGGATTGCACCAACTATCGTAAAGACGACCGACTAATTGTCTCGGACCAATTAGTTGATGTTGTTGCATTGTATTAAGTGTCATTTGGGATCGATACGAGATAAATTGAAATAATTTATAAATAGTAATAAAATTATTAATTAAAATTAGACGAAAATAGATATCACCTCTTTAACATTCACATTGACTTATGTATATGCATATACAAAGTCATATTTGTATAATATGAGCTTAAATTCCTTCACATTGGATTATGTATATCTATATTTTTGCGTAATTATAAATAGCGTCTATATAAATTTAGAGATTTACTATTCACTCTTTAAGTGTTATTTTACTAATTATTTCTCTCTCCTCCCACTCTCTCTCACAGTTATTTCTTCTTCTCCCTCTCTTAACAACACATACATAACAAATCTTCACCTGCACATTTATTTTATTATTATAATTTTTTTTTATTTTATTATATTTTTAATATAATATATAAAAAATTATATTTTTTATTATTTCATTTGTATTATTAATGTCAAATGTATATAGTGGATATTAATTACAAAATATATATAAAAAAATAATTTAAAAAAATTAATAATAATAATAAAATAATAAATATTTATTTCAAATATGCGTAAGTCAATATAAAAATTTTACATAAATGACAAAATAAATATTAAAAATTTTACTTAAATGACAAAATAGATATAAAAAGAAATAATTTTATATATGCATATGTATATGAATGGTAATGCTCATAAACGCTATCACCATGCATAAAAGCTCAGCATGCTCAAGTGCACAGTGTTATCGTTAGCGCACTCGAGGGAAGCAAGTTCCCGCCGTCAAAACGGAGTTTCCCTCGTTTTCTCGGTACAGACTTCCACAATGTTACTTGATTTATACACGAGTGGGTCGACTCACATGATATATCTCCGAGCTGTTGTCCTGGTTGAGAGTGGCGGGCGGTGACGGCTATTAAAGTCGCTTGCTTTTTAGTTTATGTATTTTCAAACCCATAATATTAACAGGGACAGCCATTGGGCTTTATCTATATAAACAAGCTCAGATCTTCGTGTACCACACCAACAATCGGACGTTGCAATACCTTTCTTTGATTTAATTAGCCTTTTCTATTATTTGTTTGAAGGTAATAACTCCGACTTCCTCTGTGACCATGGTGGTCTGGAAAGGCTAGGGTTATTTTTGCCTCTTTCTGTAATTTAAATCATGATATCTGCTTGCTCATGCTTTTGTGGGGTTAAAGTTTTTCCTGATATTAATGGGTTTTATTCAAAATTTTAGCTTTCCTTGCTCTGGGTCAATAATTTTAGTGCCTAATTGAAATTGGTTTTCAATTTCTTCCATTCTTCAGTGTTTTTGAAGTTTCTTTTGGGTTTCGATTCCGAGGATAGCTTTTATATGACGCTGAAATTATCATGTTTCTCGTACATCGTTTATGACCCATGTGTTTGTGCGAGACTGCGAGTGAAATCGGATTGCGGGTTTTTATTTTTTTATTGCTTGTTTTTCTTCTGGTTTGACCTGAAAATTCCTGTAGGCATTTTGCAATGGATGTAACAGATGGACTGGAAGTTCCCCAAGAAACACTGGATGCAGACATCAAGTCATTCTTCGAATCCGCTCCTCCCCTTAAAAACGGCGACGACATTAGTGAAAAACTGAAGGAGTTTATCGGGAGGAATACGTTACCCTCAGGCAAGGCTCACTCTATCTAATCAGCAATTTTTGCTGCCCACTTTCGAAATGGTGCCTCAAATATTGAACGGGGTAAATTTGATGTGCGTTGCTATGAAATCAGGAAACGGAAGTGCTAGGAGGGTTGTGTGCGTGACATCTGGAGGTACCACGGTTCCTTTGGAGCGACGGTGTGTTCGCTACATTGATAACTTCAGCTCGGGCCACAGAGGAGCAGCATCCACGGAGTTAGTCACTTTCCACCTTATCAAACATGAACTCTTTTTCTTTAGTTTATTTCTTTAATGCAATGTGAACAATATTGACGTGCTGATTATCTTGCAGGTATTTCATTAAGGCCGGATATGCAGTTATCTTTTTACATCGCAGGTGAATGCTCGTCCTAACATGATTATCTTGTAGAAAGAGGACAATTTTAATATTATTTTGAATATGGTGGATCTTGTATCCATTATGCAGGGGAACCTGCCAGCCACACTGCAGATCTCTTCCTGAGGATCCGTTACTTGAATGTTTTGAAGTCACTGACGAGCCAAATATTCGAGGTTTGTAGTTTCTTTAATCCTCATTATTAAGTGAGAAAGATATATTGAGATATCAACTTTCCTCCACCCTCACTTTAGCCACATCATTTTTACAGCCTATGATAATAGATTTCACACAACTGGTTAAAAAACTGGATTTTTGTAAACTACTTTGTAGGGCTAATTGTATATCCAGCCTTTTGAGAACGTTAAAAATTTCAATTTCTCACGATTAATGTTATATGAAGTACTGATGGTTCCTGCTAAGGTGAATGAATTTCGTTTTATATTTCAGTGCGCCAGTCAGATTCTGAAGCTGTGAAGAGGGCCATCACTGAGAATCATGCAGTATGGACTAGTGATATTTATCTGTGCATGTTCTCTCCTCTGTCTCTGAAAATTTTGATTTTATTGGCTTTTTTGGTTATAATACAAAGACAGAAAATTGGCCCAACATAACTGGGGACCACTTTGTTTCATTGTTGCAGGCAGTAGCAGAAGGCCTTCTGTTAAAGCTTCCCTTTACCACCATATTTGAGTATCTTCAGGTTAGTCTCAGTTGATCATTTTTTATATTCATCGATATGTATATATGTCATGCTTTTTTATTTTGTTTCAATACATGGGATTATGCTTTGTGTTCATCATTGAAATCAGCTTCATCCCCCTTCTCCACACACAGCAGTTACCTCATAAGTTGCCTTTTGGGAGAGTGGTATTTGCTTCTGCGGGTCAAGTAAAAAATCTTTGCATCCAAGATGCAATACAGTAAATGCTATAAGTTGCCCAAGTGTAGAATAGGTTTTATTTAAATATTCAGGAATATTTATGTTTGCTCGAGTTGCTTTCCCATTGGTTGGTGTTCAATTATAACTGTTACTTGATCTAGGAGACAAAGCCCCATATAAACAGTTGTGTTTCTTTATATATTTTATTCTTTTGGCACTGCATTGCATTTGGTGATCATATTGAGTGCCTCAGGATGCAAACAGGTCCTTGTAAATGGTACTCTTTCCCGGTGTAACTTTACAGTTTCGCTTGGGTGTAAATTTTTTGTCAAAGCGCCTACACGATATATCTAGTTTATATTTCTTGATTCAGGATAATTCTGCACCCTATAAACTTGTTTCTGCTGTATTTCATGCTACAAATGTGTATGCTGGTTTTGGACATTACAGCGTTCTCATATGGATTTGACTACTGTTTTTGTATTATGATCAGATGCTGCAAATGATAGCCATTTCAATGAGGAGTCTTGGAGCACCTGCAATGTTTTATCTTGCTGCTGCAGTTTCTGACTTCTATGTTCCTTGGAGGAGCATGGTAATGTTTTCTGTCCTCCTGGCTGCATTTTGTATGTATTTAAAAATAGATTTTGTAAGCCCTTCAAAACAATTTTAGTTCATGTGTAGAGCACAGTTATCATATCTTTTCTGTTATTTAATCATCCCATATGGTTATTCTCCTTCTCAATGTCCCAGATTTTCTTTTGAAAAAAAAAAAAAAACTGGAATAAAAATACATTGAAAAATGATTAGTTGTTGGACTTCTTGTTCAAGTTATCTATTTTATATTGGCTAAGGCAGAGCATTGGATTGTTGCTGGGATTCTCGCATTGCTATCATGAATAATCAGATTGAAAATCAGTCCTTTCTTACGCATTATATGTTGGTCTGACTTGGAGTAAATTGACCAGCTTTTGATGGTAAGCTACATGTTTGAAAATGGGCTATGTATAATACAGATTCCTCTCAAATTAGCATCTTGTTTACGGCACTAATGACATAAATATAAGAATACTACCTATCAAAAAAATTTATATACAGAACACAAGAAAGTTGCTTTTGAATTCTCAACTGTAGCCAAGGAACTTAACTCATGTTTATTTAACTTTGCCCTGTGGGTCCTGTTTCATTTGCTTGATCAGAGGTTTCCTATTCTAAGGAATGATAAATGCCCCGATAAGTTTCGACTGCTCTTCATGGAAATATTAAGATGTTCCTATATTACATCATATTTATGCCTACTTTTCTTTACCCAAGGCATGGTTTAATCATGCAGGCAGAGCACAAGATACAGTCAGCATCTGGCCCTTTGGACATGCGACTAGTTCAAGTGCCAAAGATGCTCTCAGTACTGAGGAAGGACTGGGCCCCCATGGCCTTCTGCATATCTTTCAAGGTTAGATATATCTTGCTACCACGGGTTATTTGTACTTAGAAGACTATTAATATATTTGGCCATACCACAAAGCATTTGCCAATGAGTATAGCAGCCTCTACAATGATGACACCCAGAGGGAGGGAGGGATTTTTTTTTTTATTAACATCAACTATCTATTGGGGTCTTACATCGTCCAGGGCTTTCCTTGGGCAAAAATCTTATCTCCATGTTTCCATCTTCCCTATATATAAAGGATTTGCAAGTAAAATATCATTTTTTTTAACATAAAGATTGTGGCTGGGTCATCTATAAGGGTCTTGCATCAGTCTGTTCATGACTTTCCCTGGGCAAAAATCTTATCTCCATTTTCCCATCTTCCTAACTTTTATTGGTTATTTAAATATAAGAAGGGGAAATCATTAATGGTTTCAAAAAAAAAAAAAAAAGGAATGGGAAATGGTATCGAATACAGACTGGATAGTATGGTCTTTCATCAACAGATGATGGCTGCATGAAACGTACAATTCCAGATCCCGTCCTTTTATAACTTAATTATTTGTCATGCCCAACTAAGAAGTGCCAGTCAATAAATCAGGTTTTAGTATGTGGGACTGAAAAGTTGTCCTGCCTGACTTAACAGCTAGAGACAGATACAAAAATTCTTTTAGAGAAGGCTGATATGGCTCTTAAAAAGTACAAGATGCATATGGTTGTGGCGAATGAGCTTTTGAGCCGCAAAGAGGAGGTTGTAGTTGTTACAACTAATGACAAGCTATCAGTTCACCGAGACAAGACTCACGTTGATAATGATGTGGAGAATCCCCTGATAAGACTTATCGTGGAGAGACATTCGGCTTATCTTGAGAATCCTAACCTATGATCTCCAAAGTGTTAACAGCATTAGAGAGATGATATATATCAGTTCACCAGGACAAGACTTGGGTCACTACTGGCAAAGCTTGTTTTGTATTATGGTGGATCTTCTCCGTGTCAGCTAAGCTTTCCTTTCTTTGCCTTAGTGTAGGTTTTAACATATTATTGTTTGGTCTTTCTGGTATACATGTATTTTTTTTTTTTTTTGAGGAAGACGAGCAAAGCTTATTTTGCTCTTCAAATAAAAGAGTTTTGAATAAACCTGTTAAGGGGAGAGATCGAGGCAAAAATTGTAGTCTGCTCATTGTATTGAAATAATGAATAAACTTTCAATGGTTCTAGATGATGGTGTTAATCCTCGTTATTAGCTTGTGTCAAAGACGTGATTTCATGGCTGAATTGGCATGTAAATGCCATTTAGTTTTGCATCCCTTTGTTTTCCATTCAAATTAATTGTCTTAGCATTTCACGACACGACATCCCTAAAATCTGTGCTATGTTTTTGGACTCAGCACAGTAATCAGGAAATATCGATGCCTCCCTTCTAGAGAATATAAACACACGACCTTAGAATAAAGATGCAAAATTATTGCCTTGCGATTGTCTTTTGTTTCTGTTCCAAGCTAACTCCAGAAAGGAATATTATAAGCAGGACTAATCATAAAAAGAAATGTTTCTGTTCGACTAATATGTGGCCGAGGCACCTTGTTTAATACTGAGTAATTATACACACACAATCATTTTTACGTCTTTTTATAAAATTTTTTTTACCAATAACTTCTTATAAATTATATTTTAGATTGAGGGTATTTATGTAAATTGATTTTACTTTTATAAGTTATTTTATAAAAATGCCCCACTTAAAACATAATTATATAAAGGGCTGTAAAAATTATTATGCCAATAATTTTGTTACCTATAATAACTATGAAGCCAGAGTGAGAGAGCACAACCATTTGTAAATGGCAATCTCATTCATTTCTTTTCAACAATGAAAGGAAAAATATATACAACTTTCTTCTCTCTTTCTTTTTGCACAATAAATATGTATAGCCAACATATATTGCAGAACGTATACAGATGTGGGATATCTGACAGTGAGGGAGGAAATTGTCTATGGTGCCTTATTATCATCTGTGTCGAGCTCAAGACCTTCTGCAGCTAATAGCCGACTGAGAGCCTTTTTCTTCTCTTCCTCTGCTTTCTTTCGCATTAAATCCCTTTTCTTCAAGACAAGTGTATGGCGCCTAAGGGTGTTGGATAAATGCTCCTCGGATGCCTTTTTTTCCTTGGCCAGGATTCTCCTCTCTTCTTCAGGATCAACCTGTAGTTATGGTATAATTTTTAAAGATATATGCCTTAAAATGTGGCCAGGAAACAAGGGTTCAATTTGTGAAAAGATAGATTCATTAAAGCTACTATTTCAACCGAGAATCACTAATGGTTATTATTTTGTTTGGGATGTTGCCAAACTAATATGGTGCCTATAACTATATTTTCATCATCCACCAAAAATTTTAATGTTGCACCATGTAACAAGATTTATTAAAAAATTTCATCTGATCTCTAGTTTCTATCCACTTGTGGATAAATTTCATTATGTTGAATTGCCACAAATTTATCCATAGAGAGAGAGAGAGAGAGAGAGAGAGAACAAGAACAAAGACCTAGGCGAATGAGCTGTGAGAAGATAAATATGAAGCCTCAATTTAAACACTTTCTGGATATATAGTTCAATTCAATACCTTTGAACGAGAAAGACGACGAACACGAAGATTCAACTCACGCTGCTGCTGCTCAGCCCAAGCTTGAATGGCCATATCACCCCGCTGATCAAAAGCTCTTCTCTTTTTCATAAGCCACTCCATCCATGCTTGAGATGCCTAATATAAGAGTGAAATGGAAAACCATTACTAAAGCAGCTGAATTAAATGACAAAGACTGAATAATCAATTTTTTTTGTTTGAATAAAAGACAAAGTCCATTTGAAGACTGGAAATTCACAATATCTTGCAAGCTTATTAGTGGTGCACTGAATTGAAGCATAGCATTGAAAAAGAACAGTTCAAGTTAAACTTAGACTCGTTATATTTTAGCACCAAAAAGAAAAATTCGATAATGTATTTACATCGTTTATAGGACAAATATTCCAAATCATCCAAGTCAATATTTCAACCAAGAGCTTAAAATCCTTAATCATTACCTTACAAGAATTTTCTGAAGCATAAAAGGGAAAAGTTATAAATATATGTATATATATATGCATGTATATGTACTGTTAAGAAACTAAATACCTTTGAACTCACCTGTTTCCTAATACTTAAAGCAAAGAAGGCAAACAAAAGCTTAAAAGAATCTTAATGAAATTTTTCGAAACCAAAGCAAAGGCTGAATAATTTAGACTAATTGTGTATCATGTGTGACAAAACTGCAAGATAATAATAATCAAAGAGTTTACTAATGTACTGATCATTCTTACCAAAAAAATCAAAAACAAAAACAAAAGAGCAGCATGTGGATATTTGTTTTCAAAAGGGAAGTAAAATGTACGACTCATATTAGTTAATAGTACCACAATGAGGGACTCATGATACAACAGCTCTATTGGATCTATATGCATTCTCCAGCTGGCTTTACCGTGAAACTAGAAAATATATAATTCATAAGTCATTGGTTTGACCCATTCTCATGGTTAAGTAATGGTGCATAACTCCTCTGGTACTGTTTCTTTCACAAGAGTTATTGTGGAGACTGAGAGATCCTCCTGTACCATTTCTTTCTTTATAGTAATTGATGCAATAGTTGCGAGTGTGTGCAGTTACTATATTCCATACAAGCTGGGAAGTAGTATTATGCTAAACTAATTATAAGATAGCACTTTTGCAAGGGATGGAAGTAGCAACATAATATTCATAAGAAAGACAATCACCAAGTATATAAAATAATTAAGTCAATATAACAGTTTAAAAATTATGACAAGGATTTATTAAAAAAATCTTGAAAAAGCAAGCTAAGAAATGACAAATATATACACACACACACACACTATTACACATATTATTCCTATAATACTGAAAATGGTTTCTTTCAATGCCATTTGATCCCGGAAACACCACATATATTATTTGTTACCATCGTTAAGAGACTTACAAAAAGAAAATACTGAAAATTTTAACTTTTTGAAGTCTGAAGTAAACTATGATCTGACACCATGAAAAAAAATAGAAATTGCAAATCTTACCTTCATTGGATTGACTCGGTTATCCATATCATATTTCCTCCGCTTCTCATCATCTATGAGCAACTCATAAGCAGCTTGAATCTTAATAAATCTAGCCTCAGCCGTTTCCCCCTCCTCAAGAGTCCCTCTACCGTCATAGACTTGAAACAGGAAGATAACTGGATCAATACAGTGCCCAAGACTGGGGGCCAACTTTTAAGCAAACACCAATACACAACAGCTAACAGGAACTAAGCTTCAAAGAACAATCATGCTACATCCATAATACAATGATATAAGAAACCCAGATATAATGCATATGGAACTTCCGAATAAGTGAAATCATGTTAAAGGACAAACCATCTGGATGATAAAATTTGGCCAAGCGCCTGTAAGCGAACTTTATCTGTTCTTCATCAGCATCTCCTTCTAACTCTGTTTTATAAAATAAAGTTCAGGTAGAATTTGTCAACCACTCATAAACATAATAATAGAATAGACAAGCCAAAAGGTGTAAATATTACCTAACAGCAGGTGAACTCATATAAAGAGCACATTCACAAAGTTTTCATCATATGTTGAACCCATACAGCTATACTTCTTAAACGGATGGAACTTAGTGTTGTTGAGTTTTTGCAATAAGGTTATCCATCCTTGTCATCAATTATTCAAAATCTAATGATATAATAAGACATCCGAATTTCAGCAACTGATACATGAATATATATATATCAAATCCATAAAAGATGTCGTCACCTATGATCACGATCAGGAAACTTATAACAGAGTAACAGACTATTCCTTCAAACTCCATTTCTCTATAATGAACGGAAGGAAGCACAATCAATGCATTAAGATTTCATTTTTCTTGTCCTCTTTCAGATAAAAACCTTATCACATCTTTGAAAAGAACCCGCTATCTTGATAGGGTGGGGCTGTGTGTAATTCATAAACATGCATTCGAATCAGTATCAAAGATTCAAATACGTATATATCTGTTATTTAAATATATGGGTATTAATTATTATTGTTATCTGATATCCAACGAAGCTCACTGAGTATATAAATAAAGCGCCGTTGTCCGTATAATTTCATCAACAGAATCTGTAAACAATTTTTTTTTTTTTTAAAAAGATTTTCTTTTTGATAGGGTAAGAAAAAAACAAGATAATTAATTACCGAGAGTTTCGTACGGAGAGTTCTGATCGGTCCAATTCGAAGCCCTAACCAGGGTCCTCCTCTGGGTAAGACGAAACGAGGGCTCAGTCCCATTTGAACCCAAGGGCTCGAACCAAGGAGAGAACAACAGCGGAGACGAGAATCGAGGATTGTGATTAGGATTTCGAAACGAGGCCCTAGCTTGAGCTCGCTGTCTGCAACTTAAGAAGGAGGAGAAGAAGACAGTGTGGGGCCGACAGATTGTTCTCAGATTGCTCATGTTTCTCACAGTCTTGAGCTCAGATATCTCAGTAAAACGAGAGATTGAGAACCCACCCGGAATATAATAAATTAGGGCTTCGTTTTGGACATTTTGTTTACTACAGAATGGTGATTATTAGCATCCAAGGATGAAGAACGTTCAGGAACTGAATATTTAAATCAATATATATATTTATTGATTGGGTAATGATCATGAAGCCGGTTAACTACTCCTTTACTATTTATATTATATTTTATTTTTTTATTTTCTTTTAAATACTTTTTAACCTTTTTAATCATTAAAAATAATTTTAAAAAAATATAATTTTATTAATAATTACATTCTTAATTATTAAATAAAATTAAAAATTAAAAATTAAAAAATAATAAATAAATAATAAAAAGTAATAATCCAACCATTACCATATATATTTATCATAAATATACAGGCGCCAGACGCCAGACGCATACCATTTTGGAAAGAGCATTCCATATTACCGTTTTGCCCATTTCCTCATCCTTCCGCAATAACAGAGCAGAACTCCCAACAAAGGATTGGTTGTGTACCTATTGGGATGGATCTTCTTCATCTTTAAAAGAATTACCTCTTGGGTTTCTTCAAACCTCGTTTCGGTGTTTCTAATGCTTGCATGTAGTCCTCTCTCTCTCTCTCTCTCTCTCTCTCTCTCTCTCTCTCTCGTTTTGATCCGGTTTATTGCTCTTTCAGAATACTTATGGTGGGTGCTGTTTGAGCCAAAAATGGTGAATTCATTCCGCAATGGGTTACTGAGATATTAAGAACGGAGAAAGAATTGGAGAATGTTCCAGATTTGGAGGGATTGTCAAAACTCGTTTCTTGTTGAGTGAGAGTTATCAGCCCAAGGTGCAGTAGGCACAGGCAAGAGTAGAAATCGAACTGATGCAGAGGCAATGCCGGCGTGATTCCGTTAAGACAGATTTGAGCCTTCAAGGGACTCTACTCTCTTTAGTTGCGCCTATGATTTAAGAAAAATAGAAAAAAATCTATTGGCCATTCTCAATTTATTAATGCACGAAACATATTATGAAAACCTATTACATCATTTGTAACATAATTCTCCAATTTTACGGAGACTCATTTTCAAGGATCATGATCATCTCTTCTTTAGTTAGTCAAATCAGAGAATATGATGCAAGCTCCATGATCAGTGTAATATTCTTCCAAAGGAAGATTGACAGTCTACTAGCCTATTGCTAGCTACCTCTGTTTTCTATTTAGAATGAAATAAGATTTTGAGAGTTGCAGGAATAATGAGCAAAGGAAAGTGATTGCTGTCTTAAAAGTACTTATTTCTGTTGGAAACCAAGTTTGTCGCTACTTTAAGCTGTTTCTATACACTTTTGTTTGCTAAAGACCAGGAGAGTTTCTCCAATTTTTTTGAAGAGCTCTTGATTTAATTGAGTATAGATAGTACTGAAAACATAAAACTTGTTTTGTTCAACAGTTCTCTTCTATCATTCTATGTTTGCTGAATGACTAGCGTGCTCGCAACTCTTGTTCTTGTTTTTTGTTTTATTCAATACTCACATTATAGGCTTACAACATGCATTGTAGGGAAACTCGGATTTCCCATATTCTACTTGATACACAACCTTGAAAATTATATTTACACCCTATCAAGTTATAGAAACTGATTTGAAACAAAAAGTGCGATATTCGTACCCTTTGCAGCTGAGGGTGGCAACAACAACCTATATGTAGTCTTACCTAAATTAGGCGATTCTAGAGGTGCTAGCTACACTATGCAGGTTCACGAGGACGAGCAGCCCAAAGTGAACTGAGAGCACGAAGACGATGAAAGTACTCCCCCAAGGCGAGCAAGCCTCGAGCTGCTTGGTGGGTTGTTAGGATGCGAGACATTTGCTGCAGAGTTTGTTGCCGAAGATGATCTGCCTGTTTTGTAGAAGGGTGATTAAGAGTCGAGTGAAAAAGTCAGTAATTCAATTCAAAAAGGTACTGCACATATAGAAATGGTAATCATTACAGAAACTCTAGATACAGAAACCTTGATCCTAAACCTTGAATATCTGTTTCATCATAGTTAGATTCTCAACACAAGTTTTGTTTTCCCCGAATGATTAAACTTAATTGAGCTATAGTTTAACATTATTGGTGGATGAATATATAGAGTAGCTTAGGCCTCCTTTGGATATTTGAGATGAGAAATCTAAGAATAGTAGTGAAATGATTTGAGTTAAGATATTTTATTGGGTTTTTGGTAAAGGAGAGAGAACAAGTTGAATAAAAATATTATAAAGTTAAAATGTTGTTAGAATATAATTTTTGTTTTGGAATTTCAAAAAGTTGAACTGTTTTTTGTGTTTTGTTTAGAAATTTGAAAAAGTTGTAATGATTACGTAATGATGAGATGAAAAAATTGAAGATTTGAAATTGAAAAGTGTTGGTGTTTGAGTGGTTTTTGGATGTTGAGATGAGATGGATCGGGACTATCTCAATATCGAAATGTGGCCTAGTCTAAGAGCCCAAAGGTCTGGCAGTTCTGTATTCATTTAAAGACCCAATATTGTCTTACATCTTCAAGAAGCCAAGCTTGAATTTCCAGAACCTTTCTCGACATAGTGAGTTAGCTGTGCTATATGCAATTCAAATTCCTGAGGTAAACTAAAATTATTCAGCACTGCCATCTTTAATATTACCTGGTTCACAAATCCCTCTAGTGCTTCCAACTTCTCCATTTCGGCAGCCATCTGTGACCCATAATTACCTGCAATTACTGATTCAATTCCTATGCTCTGGGCCAGACTCTGCTGGAGTTTTTCCATTCCTTGTGAGAGGGCGTCTTCTGCTTGCTGAGATGACTGTCGGAGGTTGCATACATTCAGATCTTGTTGATCAGTCATAGGCTCAAGTTGTGGCCTGATGATCTGCCAAAAAAAAATCAAGGTGATGTAATCATATCAGATGTGGTGAAGCAATTCAGCATAATATCAAACTGTTTCTACTTGGCTAATGTATATTCTGGAACATCAAATAGTCAATGATAACACAACTAAACACTTGTTAAAAAGAATTGACAGGAAAAAAAAAACTAAACAGTAGATATACAAAAAATATATGCACAACTCATGAAGCTACAAAGTAAAGTGGCATGTCCTACTATTTGATGGTGTAAAAATTATAAGGCATCACCAAGATCCATAACATCTGAAATGAGATGCTTTTCTCACCATCTTACTCTTACTAATTATCATTCAACCGCATTTGGACAGTAAGCCCTTTCCCATAATATGCTAGATGTTGAAGAATATGACTTCTCCTAGCAAACAACTTCTCAAAATGCTAGATGTCGGTGTGCTGCATGAATTTTTTTACCCTTTCCCATAATATGCCGGGTTAATGTTAGATTGTCGATAAATGCAGTCCTAGCACAGGTTTGGACATTAAGCCACCATGGTGATAATACAGATAATGGTTTGTCAATAGAGTCAATCAGAAACGTTAAAAAAAAGGTAGATGAAGGTGTAATTTGTTTAAACAGTAACACATAAGCATCCATCAAGCACTGAGATATTAAATGAACTACTTATTACGTTGAGAAGCTCCGATGGGCGGAATCCTCCAATCCAAAGAAAAAAGCGTTCTGTAGATGTTCTCCACACACCAGACATCAAATAAAACACATCAGCCTTTGCAGCATCTGCTTTCATACGAAAAAGACTATGATAATGGTTCAAGCCACTCTCTACAAGCATACGAAGTTCTATTTCAGTTATATGAGCTTGCAATGCACTTCTCAGTTCACAAATCTGTCTATTTTGCTCTTCAACCCAGTGTGCATATTCCATCTCAAATGCAGCAATGCCTGCAAGATCCACAGTTGAGACTATTTTCAGGGACAACAAAAAATAAAAAAGGTCAAGAAAAGTTGACTAAAAAGTAATAAAAAAGAACATATCACGAGCATGTCCAAGTTCAAATGCTATGTTTGTGTTTTTGTGTAGGTTATGTCCTTAAATAAAAACATATATACATTTGTTTATTTATTTCACTTAATACACTCAGAATCACAAAGAGAGATCTACATTAGGTACATTAGTATATATTGCTATCAAGTTACTACTATTGTTATATAAACTCGACTTTGAAGTCACTGCTTGAAACTCTCGAGCAAAAGTACTACTTGTACAATGCATACTATCTCATAATCAAAAACTTATTTTTCCACAGAATTTAGATTTTGAAAATGCATAAGAAATAAATACAACAAAATGACATAAAACAGTAAAGAATACCAGGACTTCTAAGATAGGGCAAATCTAACACATATCATATAATGGTAATTACCAGTAGTTGGAATCACAAACCTGAGTTTACATTTCCAGAAAATCCTACACGACTGGTATCTAGTGCACTTTGTACGTACATACCCTACAACCAGGCATTCGGTGACACAATTAGATAAAACTGAATTTCAACTCATGATCAATCAGCAGAGATATTCGATGACAGGGAAAAACCAAAACTGGTGGGCTTCACCTAACCTGCTTCCTAGCTTTCTCAAGTTCCTGCTCCAGTTGTGACAGCTTCAAACGACTTGTTTCTAACTGTTGCACATAGGCCTATGGCAAAAATATTTAAAATTTGGAACCTAATGAGCTGTCTAAGTCCCAACTATAAAGTTATTACACAAATGCATTTTTTTTACCTTTTTTCGCATACGACTTTTACGAGCTGCTTCACGATTTTGTGCCAAGCGTCTCTTTACCTGTACATAGATATGTACATTTACATTTTTCCACTTAAATAAGATATTAATTGCTCAACGTCACAATGTTACTGAGGTGCCCACAAGTACCCTTTTCAAAGTGCACACCGCGTACTTGAATTATAATCAGGCGTAGTAATAAATTCTTGATAAGAAATCCATACAAGTAGAAAATTCTTGTTTAGCACTGGAAAAAGTACAACTTTTCTTTAATGTAATTCCATGCACAATCAAATGCTCTCCTAACTTGATGATAATATTGTGCACTTAGCTTGATAAGTATGAATATAGGCAGATATATGGTTTACTAACTCTAAAGTTTGGGGCAGAGAGAGAGAGAGAGAGAGAGAGAGAGAGAGAACACATGGTGCAATTTCTTCACCTTATCAGCAGAATTGTTTCCTTCATCATTTCTGGAAGGTACCATTGATTCTTGAGAAATAATTTCAGACTACCAGATCATTTCAGAAAATCGTTAAAAGTTCAGTAACAGATAAAAGAACTCTAAATCAAAAAACAAGGAGTTTCAGTTTCATGTTTCTTCACCTTGTTGTGCATTCCAGCATCCACCTGTAGAATTGTTGAAGCACCTGTATGTGGGCTACTATCACCTTTGAAGGTGTCACCCCACATGCTAACCTGTTGGAACGGATTATATATGCCCATCCTTCTCGAGGTGAAAGGTTGAATTGATGCAGAGCTCATAACCTTTGATTAACAAGGAAAAGACAAAAATAAGTATGAAAACTTTATCAACTCTTCTGCAGCAGCAAACATTGTTTCTAACTAATTAAATGAGTGACAAGAATATTTGTAACAGTTGTCTGTCAATATTTTCCAGAACATAAATGATGATTCAAGAGTTTGACCATACATGGATGACTAGGCAGTATTTCTGATCGAAATTATCTCATTGAAACACAAAGCATAAAAGTGTAAGTGATATTTTTTTTTTTTTTATAAGTAATAAAAGTGTAAGTGATATACCCAGCCACGTTGAAGAGACCACATAATGAGTGAGTTTCTGCAGGCAATTTTATTAAATTGCCTACTGAGACACCAGGAGACTTGTAAATGAAGTTACAAGTTTATTATTTTCACAACTCACGAGACATTGATAAGCAGCATAAACGTTTGAACTTTTAAAATTTTTACTGTCAAGACATGGAAATTTTCCGACAGAATTGAAACCAGAAGTGAAGAGCCTAAAGCATCCACTGATATAGATCATCCATTGGCGAACATCAAATTTGTAAAAGCGGTTTCAAATTTAAGGGTTACCGAATGAAGTTAAGTGGATAATGTTCTGTCTTTGAATATTTTCATCTAATGTGGCACGGAGGGAGTAACTCTTTGTCATGCTTGTGCATTTACCTCAGTTCAAATAGCTGTAAGATCTCCCTGAACAGTAGAAGCCAATTTAATATAATTAGTACCATTTAATAAACCCCAAAAATCCATCAAATCCGTTGATTCCCTCACAATTTACATAAGGTTCTTCAATATACCTGGTTAAAGTATGTGCAAAATAAGTGGCGGCAAGCATTAACATAATAGTCCAATACAGGTAGTGGGAAGCAAAGCAGCTCCTACGTGGATATAATAATCCACATCATACTTATTCTGCAGGAGGAATAGATGAAAGAGTTCACTGATTATTTTCCAAAGGAAACAGTGGTTCTCCCATATTGGCAGTAATTATGGTTTAGTACTTCTCAATACATCCTATCAATACATCCTAGAAACTATGTCACCTATCAATACATCCTATAGTTGGTAACAGTCAAGGCTAGTTACCAGACCCTGCTTTTCTTCTCCAATGCTAACCTATGAAAATCCCATTAAAGCTTCCTAAGCCTCCACTGTCTTGCCTCAACATGAATCCCGAAAATGCGAAATGGACATCGATATCTTTGATAAATCAGATTCAAAATAAGCCAAAAACTAATGATACTTGGCTTAGCTTTTTCCTATCTTCTCACACATACTTCCTAACAATCTAACACAAAAGCTTCCTCCTTTAGAATATCCAATAAATGCAAAAACATATATTGATCTCACATAAACCAAACTTCCAAACAATCATTTGCTAAATTTCGAAAAAAGTGCCTCCTTTCAATAAATAAATGCACAAAGGCGCCCACAGCACTAGAATTGTTCTCCAATACGGGAGTGAAGCCCGTCATCTGTGTCAAACCATTGGACTGAATTTAGTAACTACGTCCTATTTGTTGGTTCATAGCCAATTCGACACTATTCTAGATTCTAAACATAGAGAAAAATGCATGAGAAACATTTGTTAGCTTCCGATTTCAATCAGCCCCAGGAAAGTAGATTAAGCACAGTCCAGTGTGCGCCCGCGCGCGCACATCTACACAAGCGAGCAAGACAGACTATTCTTATAGATCTGTAAATTGCAAAGCAAAAGAGTAGCTCAATTGGCACTCCCTCCACTATATATTCGAAGAAAAAAAAAACTGAAACATTTACACTATTCAAATACGATTCACAAGAACAAGTCACCAACGCGTGCTTACCCTTCACAGCATTCTCCAGATAACCTTTTGCAGCAAAATGGCGCCAAAATCCACATGCCCTTCACCAAAAACTGACCAAAAAGACAAACTTTTCAAATTAGCCACAATTCTACCGAGGAAAAAACATATTTTTTCTTTTGAAAGGCCGAGTTTCAGTGTCAGGAGAGGGGGGGAAAACAGAGCAAAAGCTGAATATGGTCGGTACACAACGAAGAAACAGACCTAGTTTTGATTGAAGTGGAAAGCTCCAAATCCAGCTCAGGAAGCCCTAATTTTGAACTTCAAACTGTATTTAAGCTCAGCTTCAGCGAATTTAATATCGTTTTTTCCTCCGGAAACAAACAAGAACCAAAAGCTACACATAAGGACTACAGATTAAAGAAACCGAACCGAATTAACTATATGCATAAGGAAAAAACATAAAATATGGATAACAAATATTTATAAGAAAGAAAAAGAATGCAAAAACTAATGGTTCAGTATTTGAACGCCACAGTCAACCGTTAACGTCTCTCAGGTCGCTGTGTTCCCACTTAAAAGCAGAGGAACTCAGCGAAAGTTCCCACACGGAGAGAGAAAGTAAATGATTGAAAATCGGTTAACCTTCACACACCTCCGGTTAACGTGCGCCCACCATAATGTCACGCATGACAACCTGGATGACATCATTAATCGGTGGAAGGGCATCTCCCTATTAAAAAATATTACTCTTACTATTAGCTGATACTGCTGATTTTTATTGTTCTGATTTTTTTAATTTTTTTATTATTATTTTTATTTAATAATTAAGTAAATATTTTTTAATAATATTATAAATTTTTTATTTTTTAAAAAATATTTAAATACATTAAAAAAATAAATATAAAAAAAAATACATAGATTTACGCTAACGGTAGAGGGAGCGGTAGCTCCCAACGGTGGGAGTAGCACCTCCCCATTTCAACCATGCTATTAATTAGAAATTTTTTTTCCTTTTTTAAAGAAAGAGGACGATACACTTATTTTTTAAGAAAAATAGTCGAAAAAATACCTTATATAAGAGGAAATTTAGTGGTTACATTCAGAATTCTAAAACCAAATTCTTAAAAACTATGTGAAAACGATTAAAAGAAATAAAATATTCAGAATAAGAATCTACAAAAAAAAAAATTAATGTCTTAGGCTGGAAATATCTGCACGATCCAAAGTAAAGAAAAAAATATGATGAATGAATTGTTGAACTCATATTTCTCGAGATCGTGTTGTAATATGTGAAGATACATTATAATTGACTATTTTGACTATATGAAAAGATATTTTTATTTTGATTGCTTCCAAATTCACATTTGGTAATGGTACTAGAACATAGATGAATTGCTTGTAGAATAAAAAAGATACGATCTTCGACATGAACTTCTAGGTCGTGCATGCGATTGTATCGCCACATGAAGAAAAGGACAAGGAGATATCTTAAAGATTTGAAGTTTCTGATTCTAGTGATATTATGCGTATAAGATTCGGAATTAAGAAATTAGTACGGTTGTGACAATTCCAATATATTATATATAGTTTATATGCAAGTTTTAAATGTACAAATTTCTTATAGATCTTTTATATATATATATATATAAATGAGCCTCATAATGAAAAAGTGTGAAAAATTATTCAATTTTTTTTATGTGGTCAATTTTTTTATAAAACAATTTGCGCGAGACTTATGTCTTCTGATTTTGTCTCCTCATTTTGACGATTTATGTATTTAAATATTTTTTTTGATAGTTGAAGAAGTGACTACTAGTGTATTGGTATTTTGTTTTTAAAATATTTAAAAATATTTAAAGATGTTTATAAAATATAAAAAATAAAATAAAAAGTGGGATTTATATATATATATATTATTTATTGTAAAGTATAACTACGTGGATGGTCTTGATTGGTGGGAGAGCTGGATAGGTTAACTAAGCCCAGGCCACTTGGAAGATGATGCACAGGTAACTTTTGCACGCATGCATGCAAAGTAAAGATCCGAAGTATATGATGATGCAGAATGTTGTTCATCAGTGTCCACTTTATGTAGGTAGGTAAATAATTCTAAATTCAAGTAGTTTTTTTTTATCTTTGTCCTCTTGAAGCAAATTAATTAATATCTTATAATGCTGCGAATATTCCAAAACTCCATTTTCAATTACAACTTCTTACACCCATATATAAAAGTGAATAGAAAATAAATACAAAAAAAATAAAAGAGATGGAGAAATGCAGATTTACGTGATTCGATACTAGGCTAATGTCCACGGGTCATTTGGAGGTCAAATCTACTATAATATAATTATTTTATAGTTACTCATTCTTGATGTACAATAGTAGTCGGAGACAATTTTCTAAAGAAGATCCTGTCTAATCTAAAGCTTCCGTTACCCAATTTCAGAAGTCGAATTCCCCTTTACGTAGTTTGATTGTCGTATTGAGCTTGAGATATTTTATCCCATTCGCATATTATTTGCATATGCCTTATAACTTTATTTGCAAATTTTAACAAGAAAACTTTGATTTTTTTATATATATATATTTTATAGTTTATACATACATATATCAATTATTTATATCTATATAAGGATTAAACAACACCAATAGAATTAAATCATGATTTTCTCAACTTTCTGAATACTTAAAAATATTCGTGAATTAGTATTTAAAATCAGTAGTATATAGCCAGTACTGATGATACCTAGCTTGTACATGATCTTGAGTTCATGAAATTAACCATTGTTACGTAAAGACTCAAAGGGTAATGTCTTTTACTTTTTTTTTTTAAAAAAAAGGGCATGCATAAGCCGTGCACGTTTTAGATCTGCAAAAAATCATTTTCCTAAAGTAAAAAGTGAGTAAACATCAATTTCATGCAAGCAGATCAGATTGAGATAATTGGTTTAAGACTTCATGCGTGCATACGTGTGTGTGCATGAGTGGAATGCATTTATATAAGAAAAATGCTACTTTGTCCATTTTATTTGGTCCCTCGTTTAGATATTTCATATATTTTATTTTA
>QEOT01002064.1:21233-38998 GCA_003123785.1 Pterocarya stenoptera
TAAACAACTTCAGCAAGATTTGCAACATATATAGAAATCCAGGCGACACTTCATTGCCAGCACACAAAATCAAACCCCGAATTCCAAAACATCGCCTTCCATAATACACAATCATTCTTCAACGACATTAACTAGCTCATACTCCACAAGAGAGAGATTGTTATCCTCTTTAACTTCAAAGTTTGCAGGTTCAGTGACCTCAACACGTCCCCATTTATCAACTGCTAGCCTCATAGACCCTTTAAACATGTCAATCTTTGCATTCCGCAGGATAACAGTGGCACCTGGCTTCATGAGATCAACTGCACATAAATAAAGCCATGAATTACAGAACACAATATAGGAACAAAAAACTTCAAAAACATTTCATCAACAGACATGCAGCAAATGATATTGTATAGTGCTACTACAACAGGGCAACCCAAACCAATTTATATGTTTGTCGCATAAATACATTCCAGAATACAAATAATGCGTGCAGGAAATATATTTGGCACAATTAGCCACTAAAACTATAAGCAAATGGACAAGTTTGATGATACCACCTAATGAGTAAATGAAATGACAAAACAATTGAAAATCTGAACCATAATATCTAACCCATGAAGTTGTGCCAACCACATTTAATTAATCAATTGATCATTTTCAGGCCAAACAAATAGAGGAACTGCAAACTCAAATCTATAAATCAAGCAACCAAGGAAACAGAACAAGATTCTCAACCCTCATTGCACCAAAGAAAGCAGGGTCATATACATTATACACACAGCTATACAATGTACATATGAAATAAATGTACATATGAAACACATGTACATACATCATATACACATAAATGCTTGCATACCTCGCTGCAACTAATTTCTTATTAGCATTGATGTTGGATTCAAAACAATGATAAACCTAACACTGGGTAAGAAATTACTTCCCCTTTTTCAAAATTTCAGAACCAAGTAAACTGCAAAAGAATAGAGGAATATGCTCTCATACATGGATGGATACAAACCCACACAACGCGTATTAACGCACAAACATGTAGTTTGTGCGTTAATATCCTGAAAGCACCCAGCATTGCACCAAACAACGAAAAACCCACTACCCAGAGCATCATTTGCTTCCCTTTTCCGAAGATACATCATAGCACCAAGACATCAAGGCGACCAGACAAAAAAACACCACTAAAAACAACCAAGGAGCACATTACATACGTAACAAGACCCCAATAATTATTCCAAAAAACATCAAGAGTTGGATAGTTTCCCTACAACCTAAAACCCAATACCCAAACGAGTAAGATCTTCAACATTTACTCAAGAAACCAAAGAGAACACCTTACACCCGATAATACTAAGATAATAGCTGTTATTCTGCTCTCCACCGAAACCCGAATCAGGCTCCCAGAAAAAAGAAAATAAAAATACCAACACCCTAAGAACCACTTATTCCATGTACCCACATATTTTACGAGCATAAAAGCAAAGAAATTTCTTTTCAAAACAATATTTATACATACACGTTTAATATACCTTGATCATTGCGAGCAGTGAAGACGACGGCCCCCGTCTCGTCACCGACGAGGCACTCGGCGATACGTGTGGGTTGTAGGGGCCGAGATAAAATCATAGACGATCGGGCAGGCTTGCTGTTGGTGACCTTGACGGGCTTGGAGCTGACAACCTTGACAGCGAGGGTGTGGCCTTGCGTGCCAGGCGTCAGTTGGTCCACCTTGATGAACACAGGCTTCCTCTTCGCAACCGCTTTAACCCCTGTTGCCGTTGTCGCTGTCGCCATTTTTAAGGTTCCCGAAAGCTGAAAACCCCTAAAAAGCTCGGAATGAGAAGCCGAAAGGCTAGAAAAAGCATTGAAGTTAAACCCTAGCCCTAGTAGTGGTGTGGTGGAAATCTAATCTCGGTTCGAGGGGATGGAGATTTGCGGATTTGGGCTTTGATTAGTCGTCTTCTTTGGGTTTATAGTTTCCATTGCTTTAGAGAAAGGCCCGTTCAAAATGGCCCAACTACTTTTTCTCACAACCCTTCCCCATTTTTTTAAAAATAATATATTAACAATTATAGAATAGTCGTGTATTTAAAATTAAAAAAAAAAACTAGTAAATATATTATTTATATAAAAAATTAAATTTTTAAAAATAGACTTTACTTTTTTTCAAAATAAGTGCACAACTCATAACTGTATTACTCTTTTTTTATAACCAAATGAGAAAAAAAATGTTAATAATATATTATTTGTTTCTGTCATATAACGTGAAAGGAAAATATTTAAAAATAAATAAATATAAATTTTAAGGAGCATTTAATATACCCAGAAAACTCACCGGAATATTTAATTCAACCTCACTTTAAATTATAGCCCTGGAAAGAATATTATAACCTCGTGATATTTTTATAAGTAATTACATGATAAACGAAATACGTAATTCGATGTCAATTGTCCGAGACACCATTACTCAAATTTGTTGTATTGAGTGTAAATTAAATGCTAAGAGTTCCTTGGAAAAAAAAAAAAATGGCATTGGGTGACCAGCCACCCATCTCCTACAATGCCCACAAGGTGATTGTTGGGATTGACCCAGGCCACTCTATTTCAATGGCTATATATACTGTTCATCCTTTTGTGTTTTTTGGCAATCTGTGTTCTGTTGTTCCGTTTTCAATTTTCTGCTATTTTTTGTATTTTTGCTTCTGGTTTATAGTTGACCCGAGTGAGATGTTTTTGGCCTTTGGGTCGAACACAACTGAGGCAAAAAACATACTGAGAATGGTGGACGATGCTACGGCCGGTAGTAGTACGGCCAGTGCTCGCTAGTTGGCAATGCCTACTCAGTAGAAGCTGTTTTGTCCGTGTGGAAGCTGGGTACTCGTACCGTCAGGGCTCGAGATGTCAATGCCTACGGTGGGCGAGAAGCCCAGGGTGACATTGGAGCTTGGAGCTCAGCAGTTTGTTTTTGTTTTTGTTTTTGCTTGTAGTTTTTAGTTTTAGTCTTATTAGTTATTAATAAATTAGAAATATGCTATTGGATTTAGTGTCTATAGCAGTGTCCTATACTCTTTCTCCTTGAGAGGATAGAGGGGATGTTAAGTTTTGTTTTACAGAGCTTTTCTCTATTAAGAGAGAATCATTGCGAAGTTTAGACAATGACTGCCATAAAGAAATTTGTATGTGGAGAAGTCTTACAATTGATGTGTAGTTGACTTATAATCTAGAATTTTCATGTATTAAAAAGTCACATTTATAATTTCGGTTCATGAATGGAATGAGTTTGTTTTTTTTTTTTATAAAAAAAAAAAAAAAAAAAAGAAGAAGAAGAAGAAGAAGAAGAAGAAGAAGATCTTTGAATTGGAAGATGTTTTCCTTGAATTACCTTAAGTGTAGTTGCGAGAATTTCTTACCAAAGGCCTGTGCACCCTCGAGATTAGTTGAGCCATTTCCGGGCACCCAATACCAATTAAAAAAAAAAAAATTGCGATTTTTATTTAAAAAAAATAGCATATTTTAAAAACTTAATATTTTAAAATTTATTACTCCAATGTCTCAAGAATAATTAGAGCAATGAGTCGTTTCTATGGAATGGCTGATTCAAACTAAAGAACATTTAAATACGTTATTTACATTCATAACATATAATGCATAAAGTTTTTTTAACATTCATAAAACGAGATGAAATATGAGGAGAAAGTTGAGAGAAAAAAGAAGACGAGATTTGCAGAAATAAAGTGGTTCATTAGGTAAAGAAAACAAGGAAGAACACGAGTTGGAGGAAGCCAATGCCATTGAACATTCCCAAATCCGGCGATGTGTGGAAGACTTGGTCAAGCCCACCAAACCACATTAAACTAGTCAAGACATGAACATGATAATGCCTAACTTGCAAAAAGAATGGCAATCCGACTAGGTTGGAAAGTAATATGTAGAGCGACTTTGGTTAACGAAATAAAGATCAATATGTTGAGGAATTCCAATATGGTATGGAGCGATATTCAGCTTCCATATATTTCTGAATGCAAGCATGATGCAGTAACATCGGTCGAGCATCTGGGCAACTTCCACGAAAAACACCCCGTGATTTCTGGACCTAGGCATAAACTCCGTACTAAAAGATCGAAAGAAAGATTCCAAGTAACAATTGTAGCAAAATATTGGTAAAGAAATAGTAGGAATGAAGCCAGTTTTGCATAATTATATATTTTTGACCACCCGGAGTGAAAAGACGTGAAACAACGCCAACAATGCCGTGACAAGATATTAAAAGAATCCTAGAAAATAGGGTGTGATTTACTAGAAAGGAAATCACATAAAAATAAAAAATTAAATTAAATTAAATAGCGACCTTGGAAAAGGTAAAAAAAAATGTATTTCACTGAAGAAAAAATATATTAAAAAAAAGGAGAAATTACACAAACAAGATAAAATCTTGCAAGTGTCAAAGCTTAAGCTTAAACGAGGCCTTTCACTGTTTCACAGCTCGGCTTGAAACCTTTAATAGTGGGCCAAGGTAACAAAGGCCGAAAGCTACAGAAAGATAATCCGACTTTCATAACTCCCATTCAAGAGTCTAAAGCCGCAGTAACACCTTCAAAACTCAATATAGTCAGCAATAATTTTTTACATATATTAGTTGTCAAGGGCCTAATTGAGCTCCAATTAAATCCCAATCTTCTACAACGTTTTTTTTAATGTTTATATCTCGAATCCAAAGTGCATCTCTGAGCATCTTATCTGAAACTCCGCAGTTCAATGATATCTCAGCCTAAAGCAGAGAACTTTCCCAAAAGGTGAAAACAAAAATAGAAAAAGACTCTAATAAAGATATCAACAAACAAAGCCAAGGTATTTTGATAACGCAAATTGTAACATCCATGAAGCTTAACAAACAAATGCTAAAACAAAAAGTTAACCATATGTATGCATCCAATATTTCCAACCTCAACGTTTGGAGAACTGTGGGGCTTTGCGAGCTTTCTTGAGACCAACTTTCTTCCTCTCAACAATTCTGGAGTCCCTGGTCAGAAGCCCTTCCTTTCTCAGAGGTCTTCTGTGGTCCTCACTCACCCTTAGCAGTGCACGAGCAATGCCCAGGGAGATTGCCTGAGCTTGACCAGAGAGGCCTCCCCCATGAGCTTTGACAAAAACATCGTAATTACTTTCATATCCCAAAGTTACCAATGGGACTTTGACATACTGAAGCCACAATGGATTGCCTTGAAGATATTCCTGCACAGCAATGGAAAGAGCAGAGAGCTGATGAAACTTCATGGAGAAGAGAATAGCAATTGCAACGCATAGATGAATCCATCAAATCAACTAAACAGAATGTCACACTCTCTGATTATTTTCTTGATTGGTAAACAATTGAAAAAATAATGAGTTGAACCACAGAAGCAACTCACTCTCTTTCCTATCATGAGTTGAACCACAGAAGTAAAATCTCATGCATATGATTGGGATGGCATATAAGAGAAGAATGCACCTCAATGGATTAAAGCGCAAATATGCCAGAAACAGAATCACACCATGTTTGGGGAACAACAGATTCAACAGTAAGTATGAGATGTCAGGGAATAAGTTTCTTCAAAAGAATGGGATAGGAGCATTTTCAGATCCCACTAACTGCCATCAATTCAAAATCCTGGTTATATCATCAACTGAAGCAAATGTCATCAAAATGGTTCAGGTAAACAGAAGTACGTGGTTTCAACAAAGACCTCGATGGATGTAGGTTATACATGATTCATTTGATAGCAGAATCTATCCAAGGGAAGATTATCTTCTTCTTCTTCTTTTTTCCTATCAGCCCCTACTCATATTATTCAACAGACTAACACACAAGATTACAACACCATACCATCAAAAGAGACAAAGGAATACATATTACATACGCATAAACAACTAAAAACACAGAACTGTCACAATGAAGCCACTTTATTGCGGGCTTACATCAATTAAACGGAGATTTCTAAAAAAAAAAAAAACCTTTCAGCAACAAAGCTTTGGACTGGGAAAACTTTTCTAGCAACTGTAATGAGCAACTCGAATCACTAGATCATAAATTTATGTCAAAAAAAACTCAAAATTCTACAATAAACGATACTAACAAATTAGACTTAAACCTAATTTCAATATAATCAATCGAGATATTATGAAAGTGAGCAATAACGCTTATATGTAAACATACATTACACACACACACACACACACAAAGAGAGAGAGAGAGAGAGAGAGAGAGAGAGAGAGAGAGTTGGGGACCTTGGCGTCACGGTAATTGATGATAACTTTGCCGGTACCTTCTTGGAGGACGACGCGAGCAATGGCACATTTTCGGCGGCCGGTGCCGATAATTGTTTGGGCGGCGAAGCCACCGGGAAGCCTGGATTTGACGTACTTCTTTAGGTCCGTCGTCTCAAGCTCTGCCGGGGGGGCGGCGGAGGCGAGGAAGACGAGAGAAGGGGGAGCGGACAGGTGCGAGAGGGAGAGGGACCGGGGCCGGTGGAAAGAGAGGCCGTTTGGTTTGTGGGAAAGATGGGAGGAAAAGGAAAGGGAAGAGAAGGAGAAGGTGAGGGAGGATAAGGAAGTCGACATTGTTGTTGCGTCTCTCTCTCCCTCTCACACAGATTTTGGTGAGAAAGTCGGAGCTGTGGGTGAGTCTGTCGTGTGGGTTGAAAGCCTGAAGAAATGGATTGAGCAGGTGTGGGGGATAACGTATTTGAATTGACGATAATACCCTTTTTTGGCAATATCAATTAACCAATGAAACGACATCTATATTATTATAATATTATATTATGGGTAGTGTTACAATGCCATCCAACTTTATCCACTTGTTGTGCAATTGTATTTTTTATTTTAAATATTTTTTAAGCATGTTTAAATATTCTTAAAAAATAAAAAATATATTAATACACTTATGAGGGGGTAAGATACATCGAGTCCAAAATAATTTTTAAAGCCCAGTCCATCAAAAGAGCCATCATTAAAAAATAAAGGAAGAGAGAGGAAAAATGGACAAGAATAGACTAAAAGACGAGGGTATCCGGAGAAAGGAAGGTGTCAGGAGAAAGTATGAAAATAAAAGAAAGTCAAACACGTCAAGCAGACATTCCTTACCACTACTGAAACACACGCAAGTAGAGGGTCATATAAAAAAGGGCAGGGTGCCTATGGATTGGGAACATTCGATTTTTTTTCTTGAGATTTTTACTTCTTCTTAAACTAGAGAGTTCCAAAGAGAACCTCTTCTTTGGCCAGTAGATCTACATTTCTCATTGTACAGTGAAAAATGAGATGCTATGAGTGACTGTAAACAAATATATTATAGTGAAATCTTCCTTCCCTAACCCTGTGAACGTAGGCCTAGTGTCGAACCACGTAAATATATATGTTCCTCTATTTTTATTTTCTTTGCATTTAAATAATGTTGACCACTATGGATATTCGCAATGACACTGTACAGCCACACCGGACCATTGTGGGGGGCTCCAAATAACACTGATTGAGGCCAGCCCACCTCAGCGCATCCCGGGAATAGATCTTTCTTCCCTTCCGAGTTGCGTCGTTTTTTAGCGATACAGTGGCGTCGTCTGTGGGATTCGAGATTGTTTTTGCACTAGAAGCGGAAGAAGGATGATTTCTCGGCGAGCTAAATAATTTTCAAAAGAGCAGATGAAATTTTTCCAGATAAGTATCTTCAGTTTTTCCACTTTTATTTTTATGAAAAGGCAAGAAATGGGCAATTGAATCTTTCCTTGCCTAGGCGATTTAAGTACATTGCACTTAAATGTTTGTCCAATGCATGCAACGTGTAAGCCAGAAACCAAACTTCTTGGCCACCTAGGCTATAAATGTCATTGTTTCGTATACTTTAAGTACACAGTATAGTTGGAATACACTGGCGCATACACATGCACAACGAGCAAACACTGTGCAAGTGCACAATGCTTGCATGGGAATCACATCCCAACTGTGCATGTGCCATGCACAGTGCACGTGCCCACGATAGCTCAAAAGGAGCTCACGGTAGCCCGCCATGAGCTCGTAGGATCTACATGTGGCAATTGTTAGGTCCGCCGACACCCTCTATCCTCGTCGGTGGGGCACCCTACACCTGCAGGTGGCGTACTGTGGCAAACGGTCATGCACATGGTGAACCTCAGCATGCACTCAGCAAGAGGTCTTCATCGGAGACACAATAGCTGGCTTGCCGGCGGACACTGCTTGGACCGCCAACGTCGTCTGTCTTTGTCAAAGAAACTCGCTACAACAGCAGCATGAAAGCGATCACTAGCGGCCACGCATGAAAATACACAGTAACGGGCAACTAATAGTGCCACAAAGGGCACAGGAGGGCACCGGTAGTCACCTGCTGAATCGCTGGCACCATCTGTCCCCTTGGGGATGGCCTGCGACCGCCCTTTGCGACGGGGACCTCACCGTGCAGCCCCATGCACGTTGCGCATACAATTAGGACTCCTCAACCCAGCCCTGCCATGAAACTACAGTTCTGCCGAAAGTCACTAGAAGCCACCTAGTGGCTTGCCGGCATCTCCTACCTCTTCTTGGGTAGTCGCCGGCCACCTCCTAGCTTTGCTGCAGGCAACACCTACACGAGAGTGCAGCGATTTGGGCTCCTCAGCTAGCTCACAATCGAGGTCTCCTCGCCCACCAGTGGTTTACTTGTCGGCCATGCATAGCAAGCAGGACTCCACGGCCTCCTCTCCTCAGCCATATGTGCCATGAGCAAGAACTCATCGGCCAAAGACATCCAGACTCCATGGCCAGTGCATTTGTCACCAACAACTCATCAACCACTTACTCCTCACCCACAGTCACGCCTCATTTGCTTTGGATTCATCTGCATGGGTGGTAATGAAAATGAGAGAAATGACAAACAATAATAAGGAGCAAGGAAGAGAAGAAAGGGCAAATAGCAACGAGCAATTTCAATCAAGCAGCGGACAAATAGCAGCAGGCAACCAAAAAAAATCAGTCAAAACGGAAAAATACTCCGGTTTGTCTCCTTCAAAACTTATGTGGATTTTGTTTTTACTAACATGATTGATCCCTGTACCGGCTAAATACTCAGCAACTTACCTCCCCGTGAGGCGAAATGGATGATTGTAATGCCTAAAGTTGCTCTATTCCTCTCGTGGAGGAGTGTGGGTCAGCCTTCATGCAAGGGGAAAATGATGAGTGTAATGCCTAAAATTGCTCTATCCCTCTCGTAGAGGAGTGAGGGTCAGCTTTCAGCTACCCGAAGACAAAATCTCCACCAACAGAATCTCCATAAGCAACTTACCTCCCCACGAGACGAAAAGGATGAGTATAATGTTTAAGACTGCTCTATCCCTCTCGCAAAGGAGTGCGGGTCAGATTTCGGCTACCTGAAGACAGAATCTCCACCAATGAGATATACACCAATGAAATCGCTATCAGCAACTTACCTTTTCGCGAGGTAAAAGGGATGAGTGTAATGCCTAAGACTGCTTATCCTTCTCATAGATGAGTGTGGATTAGCCTTCGGCTACCCGAAGACAAAATTTCCACCAACGAGATCTCCACCAACAGAATCTCCATCAGCAACTTATCTCCCCGTGAGGCGAAAGGGATGAGTGTAATACCTAAGACTGCTCTACCCCTCTCGCGGAGGAGTGCAGGTTAGCCTTCAACTACCTAAAGATAGAATCTCCAGCAACATAACACCAAACAGATAATGCCTCAAACCTTCACCACACCCCAACAAGACAGCTTAGGTTTGTGAATTTCGCACTTGTAATTGGGAAATATTTGCACTAACAGGTTTGACTTTTGCAGCATCTTTTACTTACCTTCTTGTGAGGGTCAACAAATGGATCTATCCTTAAGGCAACCCGGCTTGCCTCACAGTGACGTGTTGGTTCAATCTTTCAAATGCTCGACATTACTTTCAAGATAGCATAACGCGGTCGAACATCTTCTACTTACCTTCCCTTGAAGGTCAACAGGCGGGTCCCGCCTTAAGGTGGCCCAGCCTACCTCAAAGCGAAATACAATTTCAGTCTTTCGACTGCCGGACATTACTTTTGAGATAGCATCTCCACTAGCAACGCTGGGTGTTCGCACTCGTGCCATAACCGCTACCAATAAGCTACATTCGAGAACGAGCCTTAGGAGTTAACGTGCCTCCGAGCTCCACAACCATCTGAAATGGACCCACGGGGTCGATGCGCTCCTTGACCACTTCGTGTGGGTAACAACGAACATACTCCAACATTAACTGCAATTCACATCTGTAAAGAAAAGTTTACCAACATCATCGAAGACAAAGACACCGGAAGAAAGTACACTTTCGACAAGACTTAGGATGAGTTCAGTCTTACAAGCTGCTTGACCCACTACCATTTTTATAAAAGTCAACAGGTGGGAAAGGTCAAGGACCGCCCAGCCTCCCAAGCGTCCGCATAGGCGGGCAAGTTGCTTGACTGTCCGGCCAACTTTCGTGCGCATCTTATGCAGTCGAGCCTACCTCCCGCTTACCTTGCCAGGAAGGGCTTTGCACTCACACTCCGTGCTGTTGAGCCTACTTCTCGCTTACCTTGCTAGGACGTACTTGCACCCTACGTGCTTCGTGCGATCAAGCCTACCTCCCGCTTACTTAGTCAGGATGGGTTTCGTGCTCGCGCTCCATGTGGTTGAGCCTACCTCCCATTTATCTCACCAGGAGCTTCACACCCGGCCTCCCAAGCATCTAAATAGGCGGGCAAGTCACTTGACTGCCCAGCCAACTTGCATATGCATCTCACGCAGTCGAGCCCATCTCCCGCCATAGCTAAGCTACAAACTCACCCCCTACGTGCTCTAAGCGATCAAGCCTACCTCCCATTTACCTCTCCATAGCCGACCAACTTTCGTATGCACTCCAAGCGGTTAAGCCTACCTCTTGCTTATCTCACCATGACGTACTCACGCCTTATGCATCTTATGCAGTCGAGCCCATCTCCCTCCTAATCCCGTACTTGAAAATCTTTGCTACTTAACACGAGAGGAACGAATGACCGAGCCAACTCCTGAAATTTATTTCTCTACGGACGAAGGCGGATCAGGTTGATTGCATATTTTACCTTTAAAAATTCTCAAGGTCTTCTTCTTTTGAACAAATTTCTTTTAAGAATAGCACACAACTGTGAGGGGGTAAAATACATCGGGCCCAAAATGGTTTTCAAGGTCCAGCCAATCAAGAAAGCCATCACTAGAAGACAAATGAACATAGAGGGAAAGAGGACAAGAAGGGACTAAGGGGCGAGGGTGTCAGGAGAAAGGGAGGTGTCAGGAGAAGGTAGTAAAATGAGAGAGGCTCAGACACGCCAAGCAGACATTTATCACCACTACCGAGACGCACGCAAGCAGAGGGTCAAATAAAAGGGACAGGTACAGATTGGGGACTTCCGACTTTTTTCTTGGGACTTTGACTTCTTCTTTAACCGAAGAACTCTAGAGAGAACCTCTTCTCCAGCTAGTAAATCTACAGCTCCCATTGTATAGTGAGAAATGAGTGGTTAGGAGAGACTATAAACAAGTATGTTATAATAGAATCTTCCCTTCCCAAACCCTCGTGGATGTAGGCCTAGTGCCAAACCACGTAAATTTATGTATTCATCTCTTATTATTTTCTTTGCATTTAAATACTATTGACTGCCATGGATGTACGCACTGACACCATACAGTCGCACTGAACCACTGCCGGGGGCTCCAATTGACACCGATCGAGGCCCAGCCCACCTCAACTAGTCCCTAGAATGGATATTTCTTCACTTCTAGGTTGCACTGTTTTTGGGCGTTAACAACACTAATAGTCACTTCCTTAACCATTAAGTAAAAAATATTTAAAAAAATAAAATAAAATACATGAGCAGTCAAATTGAAGGGAAAATAGTATCATTTTCCTTATATCAATATGTGATGCTTTAAAAAAAAAAAATGAATTCGTATTGAAATAAAGAACACTTTCCACCTTCAAACTTATAGATAATTAATAATTTCGTATATAAATTATCATATTTTAACTACCGGGGATCGATAAACCACATTAGTTGAGATCCTTAACAGAGCGAAAGAAGCCGATAAGCCCCTCTCTCTCAAAAAGCCCCTTCGTTCGATCACAGCTGGGGGGAGGGGGAGCTCCGGCTCCCTCCTCCCTCTACTTTCCTCCCTCCCTAACGTCGGCCCTGTGTCTCCGACGGTTCCGTTTCTTTGGTTTTCTTGTTTTTTTCAGGATTCGGCTAAATAAGGGGGAGTCGATGCGAGGTGATCCGGTGACCATCTATATACACGCGCCCCACGAGGAGCCTTCCCCGCCGCCGATCTGTAAAACCTCGTAATGCGGCCTCCATCGGAGCGACGCGTAGCCCACAAGCGCGGATCGAAAATTCGGAGCTCGCCGCGCGTTGAACCCATGCGCCACCCTTGTATCATATGACGCCACATCGAGCTGCCGATTCAGAACCGGAGTCACTGGATCTCCAAAGCTCAACCGTCGGTTTTCCCTCCATGTGTTGTGTTTTATGTGCATTGATTTTCCGTTTACAGTGTTTTCACATTGTAGTTTTCTTTATGTTTTTGTCTTTCTTATGTAAGAAATCTCAGTAATGGTGTTTCCCATTCGGCCTTGGTCCAGAATGGTGTTTTCTCCCCACTCCACGTAGCGGAGAGGTCGGGGTGTTCCTCCTCCATTTCTCGCTTAGTCGGGTGTGGAGTCTGTTTTAGGGTGGGTTTGGATGTTGAAATGAGTTGAATTGAGTTGAGTTGAGATGATAAAATATTGTTAGAATATTATTTTTTAATATTAAAGTTATTTTAAAATTTGAAAAAGCTGAATTGTTTATTATATTTTGTATTGGGATTTGAAAAAGGTGTAATGATGAATTGAGATGAGTTGAGATGGGCTATCTCTCAGGCTTTTTGTTTGTACAGATGTGCCGTGGGACTAGACCATGTCAGCCACGGTTGTGCGCTGGGAAGCTTTTATTGGTTATAATTGACTTATTCTTAAGTCAAATTTGTATGTCCTGTTTTAATGAAACGAGATTCGCCATTTAAAAAAAAAAAAAAAAACTACTGGAAATTATTGCATGTATTTATCGTCTTGACGGTATGATATATATTTTCTCTTCTAAAAAATTAATAATTAGATCAAACTAATGGATGGTTGACGGTGGTGTATGGTAGCAAAATTGAGCTCCAAAACTTTTGAAAAATAAAGCAAATAATAAAGAAAAACTTGGAAAGAAAGCAGTTAAAACCACATAAAAATGACAAGTATAATAGGTGAGACGATGAAAAGGTCTAGATGTTAGGGTAGAGCGTGAACCACATGCTTTAGTGGAAACCAAAAAATGGATACATATGGCCTTACTAGTGATTTTCAATGTAATAAATATTATTTTATTTTATTTTGAATTTTAATTAACCAATTAGATCAAGATTTCGTATAATTCTTTAAACCAACTAGATCAGATATATAAACATAACCTTTCAACCTTCCTATATCATTTAAAATTCTTTTTCAAAAAAAAATATCATTTAAAATTCATATTATTTATAAACTGTATTGGATATTATAAATTGAGGGGCTACTCTACCGCCCTACTCTTATTGCTGAATGTACCATCCAGTTTTTTTTTTTAATACATTTAAAAATTTTAAAAAAATGAAAAAAATACATTAATATATTTAAAATCATTTCTTTAATCACTAAGTAAAAAAAAATTGACCAACAATTAATTTTGATAGTAAGAGTGAAGCGACAGAATAGTATTTCTGTAATAAATTTTATCACTGTGATTATCTTTAAATTATATATAAAAAATATTTAGGTCGAAAGAATTATAGTGAGAAAAGAGACCCCTCTTTTCTTTCATATTTACATTACTTTTTTTTATATCACTTTTCCGTCAAAAAAGCTGGGTTTGAACTTTGAAAGGGGATAAGGTCTAGGCCTAGAGTCTGGACTATTTCTCACCAACTCTACGGCTGTCCTAGTCACTGTTTCTGTACTCCATGTACATTTGTCTCTGAATGGCCCTCAAAATTGACCCGAGAAGCCCAACTGTTTGATAAATTCATATGGTGTACCATTCAACGGATTATAGCCTTGTCCCAGTTTATGTTAGTGTCCTTCACCCGAGAGTTCGGAGAATTGCTTGCAATTTCAACAGACAAAAGAGAGTGAGTGAGAGAGATTGAACATAGATGGTGAGGGAATGGAAGGAAGCAGCACGAGGGGATGGAGGCAGCAACGCTGAAAGCTTAAGCAGCAGCAGTGCAGTTTTGATTTTCTGGGGTGCGTTGGTCATGCTTTCTCTGATTACAGCTATCATCTTTGCCTGTGCAGATGGTGCATCCAAAGACAAAGACTCTGCAGCCCACACCGATACCTATGGCACAGCCTGTGCTGCCGGCTGTGGTGGTTGATTACTCTTTCCCATCATCGTTCTCTGCATCAATCATAAGAGGCACGAGAATGAGATTCAAGTGATATGATATCTGTTGCCAAGCATTGCTTCCTTTTCGTTTTAAAGTTATTCATGTTAGAGCTATTGTTAGTTTCTTCCAACCATTTTGTTAGAAACTGCAACCCAGAAAAATTTAGAAAGCAGAAACGATGAAATTTATGTAACAGCAATAAGTCAATGCATGAAGTTCTTCAGTGTTGTTGATTAAATGGATTGCCTTCCAAATATATATATATATATATATATATAGTTTCTGCCAACTTCGATTCATATATAAATGGGTTGTCTTGTATGGAGTTACCCAATATATATGGTTGTGACTTGTGATTGAATGCATAACTTCAAACTTCATGGTCGTATGAACTGAAAATTGGGTGTGAATGAAAACCAATAAAGGGTTAGGCACTAATTAAATTTGGCCATTAGAATAATAGTTGTACCCCCCACCCCACCTAGACTAAATGAACCAGCTTAGAACCAAGAGGATGATTCGAGAAGGAGCAGCTCCAATGCAAGAATAACTCACTAGGTCTAGAAGACTCTAGACTGATTCTCTATAACAGAAATGGTGAGGTGTAACCAAGTGGTCCCAAGTCTGAAATATAATTCTCTCTCTCTGTTGTGAATCTGAATGTATATATATAGGTCTTGGACGTCTTTGTAAAAAGCAGGGGTGCTACCCGCCCCATACTGGGTGGGGTAGCCCCCTCCCCACCACCCACCCCCGCATGGGCGAGGGAATATATTTGATTCCCGCACCCCGCCCCCGGCATGCGGGGGCGGGGTACCCCGTCCCGCACAACGGGATGCAGGTGGGGGGTTAGTCCACCTGCCCCCCCGGCCCCTACTGGGCCTTTGGCCTAGAAGCGATTTCTAGGCCATTACAAAATGGCCCAAAATTAAAGTAAAAAATGGTCGAAAATCGCTGAAATGAGCCCAAAATGGCCCAATCTTGAGCCCATAAAATTAGAAGTAAAATATAAAAGTAAAAAGAAGCTAAAATATCATATTAAAAAAAATATATACATGATACAAATTTACACTACTACATACTACTAGTCTACTACCTAAGAAACTAATAATAATAACCAAGCTATTACAAATTTACAAAATTGAAAGGTTAAACAATTACAAAATTACAAACATAAATGTCCAAGGGACATTGTATCAGCATTACAAATCATTGAATACATCAATACATAATTTGATAATTCAGATTTGAGGCTTGAGTAGTGAGCACATATTTATATTGCAGCGGAGGTAGACGTCGTCTGACTCTGAGTAGTCTCATGTGTTGTTACAAGTTACAACAATAAATACTAAAATTAATACTGATAAAATTGAAATGAATATAAATAAATCAAAATATATTAAAATAAAAACAACAATTACCAGGTGGTCCAGATCCAGATTGATCACCACCTTCTCCTCATCGGTCTCCTTAAAATCCAAAACATCCGAAACATAAATATCATTTCTCATCGTCCAACTCTGTATGCATATCAATGCCTTCACAGTTGAAGGAGACAATGAACTACAGAAATGATCCAATATGCGCCTTCCGATACTAAAGGCTGACTCTGAGACAACGGTGCTAATAGGGATGGCCAAGATACAACGGGCTATCTCATAAAGGATGGGATATTTCTTTATTGCCACCTTCCACCATACCAATATATCGAAATTGTCATCATCTTGAATAAGATCCTCTGAAAAATAGTTTTCTAACTCCGAAACCACCTCCGTAGATTAATGGACGAGTGTGAGATTATGTGCAAGGGTCTTAATCTACGCTAATCTACGCTTCTTTGCTGACCTGATGTCTGAATGAGGCGTTGGGGTAGCTGTAGGTGTAGTAGATGCAGTACGACCCTTAATTGTATTAAATTCATAATACAATTTAGCCAGGGTATCTCGGGCCATATCACCAATAAGATCAGTCCATGCCTGATCATGCGTAAGTCTCAAACCATATAACATGCCTGAAATTTTCAGGCGGGGATCAAGAATAAAAGGCACATATAATAAAATATTCAATCTAGTCAAATTCCTCCAATACTTTGTCATATTTGACCCTCATAGTCAATGCCATCCCTCTCATCCTTATATTGGAACCTCTACACATGTCATCTAATTTTTCTTTTACCCTACATATTTGTTGGCAAAACTTATGGGATGTAGGGTACAAAGAACCAGATAACTTGTAACGTCATGAAAAACCTCGAGAAAATCAATAAAAGTAGAAACTACATCCCAATCATCATCATTAGGCTTTCCTAAGCCACTGTGCTCATCAAAGTATTTGACATATTGAATATCTTCATCCCCCAATAACTGAAAGGCTGCCTTATATTCTTGGGCCGCCTCTAATATCAAATAGATTGAGTTCCATCTGGTAGGAACATCAATACAAAGACCCTTCTTCGATATTATGCCAACACTCTTCGAAGCAACCTTGAATTTCTCCAATTTAGAAAGAGATGAACTCACAAATTTTAAAGCCATTCTAACTCGTGCAACCGAGTTATCAACATCTTTCAACCCCTCAGTCACAATTATATTCAAGATATGTGCAGCACATCTAACATGCACATATTTACCACCAATAATATTTTATTTGCCTCTCTAAGATAAGTTTTCAGATATCCCAAAGCGACATCATTATCAAAGGCATTATCAACGAAAACTGTCAAAACCCGTGTCAACCCCCACTCTTTTATTGTGGCCTTCAAGGCTTTCCCAATAATCTCACCCAGTGATCAACTATTTGACAAAACTTAATAATCTTTTTGTGAAGAATCCAATCAGAATCAACAAAATGAGTAGTCAAAGACATGTAATTGAAATTTTGGGCAGAAGTCCAAGTATTGGTAGTGGGGCAAATTACCAAACCCGCCAATTGGCCCCTCAAAACATCTTTATCTTTTCCGTATATCTTTTTAATATCTTTTGCCACAGTGTGGCGGAAGGAAGCGAGAATCTATGTTCCAATTCTCCAACAAGTTCCTTAAACCCTCTTCCCTCCACAAACTAAAAAGGTAGCTCGTCTATGATCACCATACGAGCTACATTCCTTCTACACTCATCAGAATTATACTTCGTAAACCCTTTCAACATTGGACCCCCACTACTCCCATCTGCCATTTTTTTAGTCTAACATTTAGTCTAGATTGATTCTTCTCCAATAAGGATCTTAATATTAGACTCTTCTTGCATTGTTCCTCTAAATGAACCTTTAACTGAAATGTACCATGTTTCCTATAGTGA
>QEOT01002064.1:39547-73167 GCA_003123785.1 Pterocarya stenoptera
TGCTGTTGAGCCTACTTCTCGCTTACCTTGCTAGGACGTACTTGCACCCTACGTGCTTCGTGCGATCAAGCCTACCTCCCGCTTACTTAGTCAGGATGGGTTTCGTGCTCGCGCTCCATGTGGTTGAGCCTACCTCCCATTTATCTCACCAGGAGCTTCACACCCGGCCTCCCAAGCATCTGAATAGGCGGGCAAGTCACTTGACTGCCCAGCCAACTTGCATATGCATCTCACGCAGTCGAGCCCATCTCCCGCCATAGCTAAGCTACAAACTCACCCCCTACGTGCTCTAAGCGATCAAGCCTACCTCCCATTTACCTCTCCATAGCCGACCAACTTTCGTATGCACTCCAAGCGGTTAAGCCTACCTCTTGCTTATCTCACCATGACGTACTCACGCCTTATGCATCTTATGCAGTCGAGCCCATCTCCCTCCTAATCCCGTACTTGAAAATCTTTGCTACTTAACACGAGAGGAACGAATGACCGGGCCAACTCCTGAAATTTATTTCTCTACGGACGAAGGCGGATCAGGTTGATTGCATATTTTACCTTTAAAAATTCTCAAGGTCTTCTTCTTTTGAACAAATTTCTTTTAAGAATAGCACACAACTGTGAGGGGGTAAAATACATCGGGCCCAAAATGGTTTTCAAGGTCCAGCCAATCAAGAAAGCCATCACTAGAAGACAAATGAACATAGAGGGAAAGAGGACAAGAAGGGACTAAGGGGCGAGGGTGTCAGGAGAAAGGGAGGTGTCAGGAGAAGGTAGTAAAATGAGAGAGGCTCAGACACGCCAAGCAGACATTCATCACCACTACCGAGACGCACGCAAGCAGAGGGTCAAATAAAAGGGACAGGTACAGATTGGGGACTTCCGACTTTTTTCTTGGGACTTTGACTTCTTCTTTAACCGAAGAACTCTAGAGAGAACCTCTTCTCCAGCTAGTAAATCTACAGCTCCCATTGTATAGTGAGAAATGAGTGGTTAGGAGAGACTATAAACAAGTATGTTATAATAGAATCTTCCCTTCCCAAACCCTCGTGGATGTAGGCCTAGTGCCAAACCACGTAAATTTATGTATTCATCTCTTATTGTTTTCTCTGCATTTAAATACTATTGACTGCCATGGATGTACGCACTGACACCATACAGTCGCACTGAACCACTGCCGGGGGCTCCAATTGACACCGATCGAGGCCCAGCCCACCTCAACTAGTCCCTAGAATGGATATTTCTTCACTTCCAGGTTGCACTATTTTTGGGCGTTAACAACACTAATAGTCACTTCTTTAACCATTAAGTAAAAAATATTTAAAAAAATAAAATAAAATACATGAGCAGTCAAATTGAAGGGAAAATAGTATCATTTTCCTTATATCAATATGTGATGCTTTAAAAAAAAATGAATTCGTATTGAAATAAAGAACACTTTCCACCTTCAAACTTATAGATAATTAATAATTTCGTATATAAATTATCATATTTTAACTACCGGGGATCGATAAACCACATTAGTTGAGATCCTTAACAGAGCGAAAGAAGCCGATAAGCCCCTCTCTCTCAAAAAGCCCCTTCGTTCGATCACAGCTGGGGGGAGGGGGAGCTCCGGCTCCCTCCTCCCTCTACTCTCCTCCCTCCCTAACGTCGGCCCTGTGTCTCCGACGGTTCCGTTTCTTTGGTTTTCTTGTTTTTTTCAGGATTCAGCTAAATAAGAGGGAGTCGATGCGAGGTGATCCGGTGACCATCTATATACACGCGCCCCACGAGGAGCCTTCCCCGCCGCCGATCTATAAAACCTCGTAATGCGGCCTCCATCGAAGCGACGCGTAGCCCACACGGGCGGATCGAAAATTCGGAGCTCGCCGCGCATTGAACCCACGCGCCACCCTTGTATCATATGACGCCACATCGAGCTGCCGATTCAGAACCGGAGTCACTGGATCTCCAAAGCTCAACCGTCGGTTTTCCCTCCATGTGTTGTGTTTTATGTGCATTGATTTTCCGTTTACAGTGTTTTCACATTGTAGTTTTCTTTATGTTTTTGTCTTTCTTATGTAAGAAATCTCAGTAATGGTGTTTCCCATTCGGCCTTGGTCCAGAATGGTGTTTTCTCCCCACTCCACGTAGCGGAGAGGTCGGGGTGTTCCTCCTCCATTTCTCGCTTAGTCGGGTGTGGAGTCTGTTTTAGGGTGGGTTTGGATGTTGAAATGAGTTGAATTGAGTTGAGTTGAGATGATAAAATATTGTTAGAATATTATTTTTTAATATTAAAGTTATTTTAAAATTTGAAAAAGCTGAATTGTTTATTATATTTTGTATTGGGATTTGAAAAAGGTGTAATGATGAATTGAGATGAGTTGAGATGGGCTATCTCTCAGGCTTTTTGTTTGTACAGATGTGCCGTGGGACTAGACCATGTCAGCCACGGTTGTGCGCTGGGAAGCTTTTATTGGTTATAATTGACTTATTCTTAAGTCAAATTTGTATGTCCTGTTTTAATGAAACGAGATTCGCCATTTCAAAAAAAAAAAAAAAACTACTGGAAATTATTGCATGTATTTATCGTCTTGACGGTATGATATATATTTTCTCTTCTAAAAAATTAATAATTAGATCAAACTAATGGATGATTGACGGTGGTGTATGGTAGCAAAATTGAGCTCCAAAACTTTTGAAAAATAAAGCAAATAATAAAGAAAAACTTGGAAAGAAAGCAGTTAGAACCACATAAAAATGACAAGTATAATAGGTGAGACGATGAAAAGGTCTAGATGTTAGGGTAGAGCGTGAACCACATGCTTTAGTGGAAACCAAAAAATGGATACATATGGCCTTACTAGTGATTTTCAATGTAATAAATATTATTTTATTTTATTTTGAATTTTAATTAACCAATTAGATCAAGATTTCGTATAATTCTTTAAACCAACTAGATCAGATATATAAACATAACCTTTCAACCTTCCTATATCATTTAAAATTCTTTTTCAAAAAAAAAAATATCATTTAAAATTCATATTATTTATAAACTGTATTGGATATTATAAATTGAGGGGCTACTCTACCGCCCTACTCTTATTGCTGAATGTACCATCCAGTTTTTTTTTAATACATTTAAAAATTTTAAAAAAATGAAAAAAATACACTAATATATTTAAAATCATTTCTTTAATCACTAAGTAAAAAAAAATTGACCAACAATTAATTTTGATAGTAAGAGTGAAGCGGCAGAATAGTATTTCTGTAATAAATTTTATCACTGTGATTATCTTTAAATTATATATAAAAAATATTTAGGTCGAAAGAATTATAGTGAGAAAAGAGACCCCTCTTTTCTTTCATATTTACATTACTTTTTTTTATATCACTTTTCCGTCAAAAAAGCTGGGTTTGAACTTTGAAAGGGGATAAGGTCTAGGCCTAGAGTCTGGACTATTTCTCACCAACTCTACGGCTGTCCTAGTCACTGTTTCTGTACTACATGTACATTTGTCTCTGAATGGCCCTCAAAATTGACCCGAGAAGCCCAACTGTTTGATAAATTCATATGGTGTACTATTCAACGGATTATAACCTTGTCCCAGTTTATGTTAGTGTCCTTCACCCGAGAGTTCGGAGAATTGCTTGCAATTTCAACAGACAAAAGAGAGTGAGTGAGAGAGATTGAACATAGATGGTGAGGGAATGGAAGGAAGCAGCACGAGGGGATGGAGGCAGCAACGCTGAAAGCTTAAGCAGCAGCAGTGCAGTTTTGATTTTCTGGGGTGCGTTGGTCATGCTTTCTCTGATTACAGCTATCATCTTTGCCTGTACAGATGGTGCATCCAAAGACAAAGACTCTGCAGCCCACACCGATACCTATGGCACAGCCTGTGCTGCCGGCTGTGGTGGTTGATTACTCTTTCCCATCATCGTTCTCTGCATCAATCATAAGAGGCACGAGAATGAGATTCAAGTGATATGATATCTGTTGCCAAGCATTGCTTCCTTTTTGTTTTAAAGTTATTCATGTTAGAGCTATTGTTAGTTTCTTCCAACCATTTTGTTAGAAACTGCAACCCAGAAAAATTTAGAAAGCAGAAACGATGAAATTTATGTAACAGCAATAAGTCAATGCATGAAGTTCTTCAGTGTTGTTGATTAAATGGATTGCCTTCCAGTTATATATAAATATATATATATATATCTATATATATATAGTTTCTGCCAACTTCGATTCATATATAAATATATACAAATGGGTTGTCTTGTATGGAGTTACCCAATATATATGGTTGTGACTTGTGATTGAATGCATAACTTCAAACTTCATGGTCGTATGAACTGAAAATTGGGTGTGAATGAAAACCAATAAAGGGTTAGGCACTAATTAAATTTGGCCATTAGAATAATAGTTGTACCCCCCACCCCACCTAGACTAAATGAACCAGCTTAGAACCAAGAGGATGATTCGAGAAGGAGCAACTCCAATGCAAGAATAACTCACTAGGTCTAGAAGACTCTAGACTGATTCTCTATAACAGAAATGGTGAGGTGTAACCAAGTGGTCCCAAGTCTGAAATATAATTCTCTCTCTCTGTTGTGAATCTGAATGTATATATATAGGTCTTGGACGTCTTTGTAAAAAGCAGGGGTGCTACCCGCCCCATACTGGGTGGGGTAGCCCCCTCCCCACCACCCACCCCCGCATGGGCGAGGGAATATATTTGATTCCCGCACCCCGCCCCCGGCATGCGGGGGCGGGGTACCCCGTCCCGCACAACTGGATGCAGGTGGGGGGTTAGTCCACCTGCCCCCCCGGCCCCTACTGGGCCTTTGGCCTAGAAGCGATTTCTAGGCCATTACAAAATGGCCCAAAATTAAAGTAAAAAATGGTCGAAAATCGCTGAAATGAGCCCAAAATGGCCCAATCTTGAGCCCATAAAATTAGAAGTAAAATATAAAAGTAAAAAGAAGCTAAAATATCATATTAAAAAAAATATATACATGATACAAATTTACACTACTACATACTACTAGTCTACTACCTAAGAAACTAATAATAATAACCAAGCTATTACAAATTTACAAAATTGAAAGGTTAAACAATTACAAAATTACAAACATAAATGTCCAAGGGACATTGTATCAGCATTACAAATCATTGAATACATCAATACATAATTTGATAATTCAGATTTGAGGCTTGAGTAGTGAGCACATATTTATATTGCAGCGGAGGTAGACGTCGTCTGACTCTGAGTAGTCTCATGTGTTGTTACAAGTTACAACAATAAATACTAAAATTAATACTGATAAAATTGAAATGAATATAAATAAATCAAAATATATTAAAATAAAAACAACAATTACCAGGTGGTCCAGATCCAGATTGATCACCACCTTCTCCTCATCGGTCTCCTTAAAATCCAAAACATCCGAAACATAAATATCATTTCTCATCGTCCAACTCTGTATGCATATCAATGCCTTCACAGTTGAAGGAGACAATGAACTACAGAAATGATCCAATATGCGCCTTCCGATACTAAAGGCTGACTCTGAGACAACGGTGCTAATAGGGATGGCCAAGATACAACGGGCTATCTCATAAAGGATGGGATATTTCTTTATTGCCACCTTCCACCATACCAATATATCGAAATTGTCATCATCTTGAATAAGATCCTCTGAAAAATAGTTTTCTAACTCCGAAACCACCTCCGTAGATTAATGGACGAGTGTGAGATTATGTGCAAGGGTCTTAATCTACGCTAATCTACGCTTCTTTGCTGACCTGATGTCTGAATGAGGCGTTGGGGTAGCTGTAGGTGTAGTAGATGCAGTACGACCCTTAATTGTATTAAATTCATAATACAATTTAGCCAGGGTATCTCGGGCCATATCACCAATAAGATCAGTCCATGCCTGATCATGCGTAAGTCTCAAACCATATAACATGCCTGAAATTTTCAGGCGGGGATCAAGAATAAAAGGCACATATAATAAAATATTCAATCTAGTCAAATTCCTCCAATACTTTGTCATATTTGACCCTCATAGTCAATGCCATCCCTCTCATCCTTATATTGGAACCTCTACACATGTCATCTAATTTTTCTTTTACCCTACATATTTGTTGGCAAAACTTATGGGATGTAGGGTACAAAGAACCAGATAACTTGTAACGTCATGAAAAACCTCGAGAAAATCAATAAAAGTAGAAACTACATCCCAATCATCATCATTAGGCTTTCCTAAGCCACTGTGCTCATCAAAGTATTTGACATATTGAATATCTTCATCCCCCAATAACTGAAAGGCTGCCTTATATTCTTGGGCCGCCTCTAATATCAAATAGATTGAGTTCCATCTGGTAGGAACATCAATACAAAGACCCTTCTTCGATATTATGCCAACACTCTTCGAAGCAACCTTGAATTTCTCCAATTTAGAAAGAGATGAACTCACAAATTTTAAAGCCATTCTAACTCGTGCAACCGAGTTATCAACATCTTTCAACCCCTCAGTCACAATTATATTCAAGATATGTGCAGCACATCTAACATGCACATATTTACCACCAATAATATTTTATTTGCCTCTCTAAGATAAGTTTTCAGATATCCCAAAGCGACATCATTATCAAAGGCATTATCAACGAAAACTGTCAAAACCCGTGTCAACCCCCACTCTTTTATTGTGGCCTTCAAGGCTTTCCCAATAATCTCACCCAGTGATCAACTATTTGACAAAACTTAATAATCTTTTTGTGAAGAATCCAATCAGAATCAACAAAATGAGTAGTCAAAGACATGTAATTGAAATTTTGGGCAGAAGTCCAAGTATTGGTAGTGGGGCAAATTACCAAACCCGCCAATTGGCCCCTCAAAACATCTTTATCTTTTCCGTATATCTTTTTAATATCTTTTGCCACAGTGTGGCGGAAGGAAGCGAGAATCTATGTTCCAATTCTCCAACAAGTTCCTTAAACCCTCTTCCCTCCACAAACTAAAAAGGTAGCTCGTCTATGATCACCATACGAGCTACATTCCTTCTACACTCATCAGAATTATACTTCGTAAACCCTTTCAACATTGGACCCCCACTACTCCCATCTGCCATTTTTTTAGTCTAACATTTAGTCTAGATTGATTCTTCTCCAATAAGGATCTTAATATTAGACTCTTCTTGCATTGTTCCTCTAAATGAACCTTTAACTGAAATGTACCATGTTTCCTATAGTGATATTCATAAATTTTTTCACAATAATTACATTTAGTTTGGGGGTTATTGGGGTCATCATCCTCTAGTTTGGTAAAGTGAAACCAAACTATGGACACAGGTTTCTTGCTCTGTGTCGGTGGGGGCATGGGGGTAGGGCAAGGTGTACTCTTGGGGGTTGGAGTAGGCTCAATAGGGACCAATTCTGGGGCAAAGGTGGGGATACTGGTAAGGGTAGGAGAGCTATCACTGTAATCCCTTTAAGAAGACATCCCTAATTTTTCAACATAATAAAAATTATAAAATTAAATAAGGCACAATCCAAAGTGAACACAACACATAAAAAAAATGTAATAATACACCAAACAATTTAGAAATATATTTTTATTTATTTAGGGGTTTCAGATTGAATCCCTTAAACAAAATTAGGGTTTCGGATTTTGAAACCCCTAAATTTCAATTGAAGGGGTTTCATCGAAACCCCTAAACAAAATTAGGGTTTCGGATTGAACCCTTAAAAATTTTGTTTCGGATTGACCCCTAAATCAATTTAGGAGTTCAATCTGAAACCCTAAATCAATTTATTTAGGGTTTCAGATTTGGACCCTAAACTAATTAAAGGTTCCAAATCCGAAACCCTACAAAGTATAAACATGAAACAACCAAAAAAAATTCTGAAACACAGTGACAAACACATGCACAAACCAGAATCTACAGCACATAAATTCACAATCATTCCCATTCTCCATCTCTGATTCAACCCATCCTTCCTCCAATCTCCAATCCAAAACTCAAAACAATATATATAAAGTTTCGGACTCCAGAATAAGGATTAAGAGTCTTACCCTTGGAGTTCGGCGCAACAAAGTTGCAAACGTGCGATGCTACTACTCTTACAGTCGTGCGAGAGAGAGAGAAGAGATCGAGAGAGAGACTGAGAGAGTGCGAGAGACTGAGAGTGCGTCTGAGAGACTGAGAGAGAGATGAGGCTTCGAGAAGAAGAAAGTGAGGGGGGGAGGGGGAGGGGGGGTTAACATAAAATGAAAAGGCGCCTTTTAACTAATATAAGTTTTTTTTAAAATATATATAATATAAATATTATATATTTATATATGTATTCATGCGGGGTGGGGGAAACACGGAGCCAGGCCTAGCCCGCACCCCACCTAAGCGGGCCGGAACCCCTGCCCTGCGAACGGGGACAGGGCAGACGGGGCGGTGCAGCAGGGTGCAAGGCCCCGCCACCCACCCCTAGTAAAAAGGGTGACAAAAAACATAATTGTAAAAACAATAAATGAATCAAACTCTCTCTAAGGCATTTATTCAAACATATACCTTGCATTCTTTTCATTTTTGCCTTTATGGTATCAGAGCTACCAGAAGGCTCACGCCTACTCCTCTCCCTCAATAGCTCAAATGGAAACTCCCGAAAAATCACCAGAAACTACACCCTCAAATTCAAACTCAGCCACCTACTCCCAACTCCTCAATTGTGAATTCAGCCACACATTTCATCACTCTCAAACTCACAATTGATAATTAACTACTATGGAAGGCTCAAATTGTACCTTTTCTCAAAGGATATTAGCTTTTTGGTTATGTAGATGGCACCATTCTCATGCCTCCTTCCACACTTCATGGAAACATCAACCCAGAATATACACAATGGCTCTTACAGATCAACTAATCATCTCAGCCATTAACTCTTCTTTATCCAAAAATGTCTTAGCCCAAGTTCTTGAGTGTACAACCTCTCGTGAGTTGTGGACAACCTTGCAGAGTCTTTATGCTACCCAATCCTTAGCAAATGTTATACAAACTCAATACCAACTTGCAACCCTCAAGAAGGGATCTGAGTCTATTTCCGAATATTACCACAAGGAAAAGTCCCTAACTGCCTCCCTTGGAGCTACAGGGCACCCATTTTCATTTTCAGCCTCACAATTTTCCATTAATCTTTTGGCTAAGCTTGGCTCAGATTATGAATCTATTGTCATCTCCATTACCACATGCCCAGACCCCTTATCATCTCATTTAGTTTCTTCCTCAATCATGAATCTCGGTTAGCTCATCAAACTCAATCGTTGCTTTCAGGTAGCAATCTTGCAGCTCATGTGACCAGCACAAGGGCACCTTCATCATTTGGCTATTCAAACAGAGGCAGAAGCTCAATGCAGCGTGGAGGTAGGCGTGGTTGTGGGCATGGTGGACAGTTCACCAACTATTTTTCCAATCGATCAATGTGTCAATTTTGTCAAAAGCCTAGGCACACTGCTCTTTCTTTCAATTTTGTCAAAAGCCTAGGCACACTGCTCTTTCTTGCTATCATCGCTTCAACCAGTCCTACCAAGCTCCTACCCCAGCCTCACTTGCAGCGAATTTTACAACTCTACCTATCACAATGCCCCAAACGAATAATTGGTTTCCTGATACAACAGCTACCAACCATTTCACTAGGCACACCCCGCTGCCCTACCCCCGTCCGCCTCACCCCCATATGGGCAAGGCGGATCCCTCGTCTGCCAGATGCGAGGGGCGGGTGCCCCCGTCCGCATCTGGCGCCCCCAGCTGGGGCGAGGGTGGGATGGCCTCAATCCCAACCCTACCCTCATATATATATAATTAAAAAAAAATACCCCAGTCATCAAAATGGCATCATTTTTTCATGGACAAAACAACGTCGTTTTGATGACTGGGGTTTATTTTTATCTCAAAATGACGCCATTTTTTCCATGGCAAAATGACACCATTTTGAGATAGGTTTTAAGTCCCCCCTCCTAGCTCCCAAGTCCCGCGATCCCCAATCCCAATCTCTCTCTCTCTCTCTCTCTCTCTCTCTCTCTGTAAAAGCCTTACCCAGAATCCAGTACCTTGACACGTCTCTCTCTCCCTCCCGCTTTGTCACACGCCATCACCATCGTTGTCTGTAGCCTTAGGTAAGTGCCCCTTACCCGTGGCTCATTCCAGAATCCTGATTTTTTTTTTTTTTTTTTGAGTTATGGAATGTGGATTATGAAGGATGTGATTAAATTGAGATGTTGGAAGATGGGATTATGAATTGTATGATGTGGAGGATTGATTTGTGCATGTGTTTGTATGATTGTAATTTGTAAATTCTTTGGTGTGAAATTCTCTAGGGTTTCGGATTAGAACCTTAAATTAGTTTAGGGTACCAATCCGAAACCCTAGAGAATTTCACACCAAAGCTTTTGTGTAAGTTTGATAGGAACTGACAAAGCTTTTGTGTTTGGTAATGTGGTGATGCAAATTGAAAGAACCAAGTGTGATTATTCTTCCAATCTTATCTAAACGACTCCATTGCTTGTTTGTCTTTGTTTATCTGTTATCCACGTGCTTCATGCTTTGAGTTGTGCTTGCTATAGGATATGTAATTGAGCAATCGCAACATTTTGTAACCATTGCCTTTTTATTCTTTACTTGAATGTGTTGGTTTAGGAGCACTAAAGTTGTAACGTGGAAAAATTATAGCATGTTCATAATAAGGATTCGTACAATTGCTGTTTTTTTTTTTTTTTTCTGTGCAAGCTTTCTGTCATTATGCATTTCTTGGTTTCATCCTCGTTTTCCATCTTCGAGGCTTAGCTATGTCAAATTGGTCTGAAGACCCTTTACTGAGGGTTTGCTTTCATTATATAAAAGAGAATATACAAGATTGTTTTCAGATTCTATGCGTCTAATATGCTATACAAGGTAAGTATTTACAGCCTAATTTACAGCAATATCTAATCTAGCTAGAAAGGAAATTATCACCAAAAATACAATAAATATTTTCCAAATCATATCTCCGTAAATTATAATCAAATCCCATAATATCCTAAATTATCTTTGTAACATCCCCCCTCAAATTAGTAGATCAAGAAGTATCAATTTGTCAACCAAGAAATGATGTTGGTGTCGAGAAAGAGCTTTAGTGAATATGTCTACAGTTTGATGTTCGGCGAAAATGTGAAGAAGATTTATATCATGTTTGTCGAAGGATTCACATATGGAATGTCAATCGACTTCAATATGTTTTGTATGCTCATGGAAGACAGGATAAGCGACGATCTGAATAGCATTAGTATTATCAGCATGAAGAGGAGTGGAATGAAGCTGAAGAAAACCAAGTTCACCCAATAACCCAAGAAGCCATGTGATCTTAGAGCATGTGAAAAACATAGCACAATACTCAGACTCAGTGGAGAACTTGGAAACTTTGTATTGCTTCTTCCTCTTCTAAGAAATAAGTGCATTGCCTAAAAACATGCACTAGCCAGTAACAGAGTGACGAGTATCTACACATCCGGCCCAATCCGCATCACTATACCCTACCAACTGTAGAGGTGCCCTTTAGATATCAGATAATGCAGTGGACAGAGGCTAAGGGAAGATGTCGGGAGGCTTGCATAAATTGATTGGCTTGCTGCACAACAAAAGAAATGTCAGGACAAGTAATCATCAAATAGTTGAAACTCCCAATGAGCTGCCGATACAAGGATGGATCTGATAGGAGTTCACCTTTCTCCTGACGAAGCTTAAGATTTACCTCTAAGGGAGTAAGAATAAAGTTACCCGATTGGAGACCAACCAATGAAATCACTTCCTGCGTGTATTTGTGTTGGTGTAACAGTATACCAATCAGAGTAATCTGCACCTCAAGGCCAAGAAAGTACTACAGGGGATCAAGATCTTTCATGTGAAAAGAGGCCTTGAGATGTTGTTACAATTGCTTAATTAACTTAGTATCAGAGCCAGTTATCACAATGTCATCAACATATACCAGAAGCAATACAATTCCTGTAGAAGTCTTGCGAAGAAAAAGAGAGGAATCAAACTAACTTTGAGTAAAATGAAAAGCAAGCAGGGTAGAGCGAAATTTATCAAACCATGCACACGGAGCCTGTTTCAGTCCATAGAAGGATCGGCATAGATGACAAACCTCTGAGGAAAGTGTTGTAAACATGCCGGGAGGTGGAGGCATATAGATTTCTTCCTTCAGATTCCCATGTAGAAAAGTATTCTTCACATCCATCTACTGGAAAGACCACCCCTGCCACGCAGCAAGTGGCAAGATAGCCCGTTCAATAGTCATTTTGGCAATAGATGCAAATGTCTCTTCATAATCAATACCATACTTTTGTCAGTTCCCAAGAGCAACGAGATGGGCCTTATATCTGTCCAATGAGTCATCAGACCAAAACTTGACTGAGTATACCCATTTACAACCAATAGGTTTGACATTAGAGAACAAGTCACAAGATCCCAAGTGTGATTGTCTTGAAGAGTTTGGATTTCTTTTTGCATGGCCTGTTGCCAACATGCTTGGGTAACTGTCTGGGTATAAGAGTGAGGAACAAAATCAGTGTCGAGAGTGGCAGTAAGCAAGGTATAAGGAAAACCATACATATTCGATGGATGTGTAACCCTGGTAGAGCGTTGAGGTATAGGAACCGCAGAATCAGATAATGAATCAGTGTCTGGAAGGGGCGTTGAAGGAGGGAGAGGACGTCGATGATACACCAAAGCTGGTTTAGATCGCTTAATAGAAGAACACACACCATCAAAAGCAGGTAAAAGAGTAATAGAAAGATAAAAAATAACCTAAGACTGAAAGAAATATTGATTTTCAAAGAAAATTACATTCCAAGAGATCTGGAATATGTTTGCATGAGCATCATAACAAACAAATACTTTCTGAGTAGGACTATATCCCATAAAGACACAAGTGACAAACTAGGCAGCAAGCTTGTGACGCTCAACAGGTGGCAGATGAACAAAACAAACATACCCAAAAGTATGAAAGGATTGATACTCAGGAGATATGTCAAATAATCGAAAATAGGGAGAATCATAATTTAGAATGGTAGTAGACAAACGATTGATCAAATAGATAGCAGTAGATAAAGGTTCTACCCAGAACTTAAAAGGTACAGAAGAATCAATCAACAAAGTATGAACGACATCTAAGAAATGATGATTCTAGGTACAGAAGAATCAATCAACAAAGTATGAACGACATCTAAGAAATGATGATTCTTACGCTCAGCGACTCCATTTTGTTGAAGGTTATAAGGATAAGAACACTAAGAAATGAACCCTTTTTGTTGAAGAAAAGTCTGAAAAGAATGAGACATGTTTCTCCCCTAAGTCGGAGCGTAAAGTTTTGATACAAGTACTGAATTGTGTCTCAACAAGCACAATAAATTTTTGAAAGACAGAAAACACATCAGTTTTAGAACGGAGAAAATATATCCAAGTGAATTTGACTATAATAATCGATAAACACCACAAAATAACGATACTGACCATGAAAAATAAAAGGATTCATACCCTAAATATCAATATGCACAATCTCAAAGCAATTAGAAGCACGACTATCATGCGCAAGAAAAGGTAAAGTTTTACTTTTACCGAGACAACAAGTAGCACAATCAAAATATACAGAAGAAGAAGAAAATGAATATTTATTGCCCAAAAAACCATGTTTCATAAAATGAGCCAAGACAACAGAATTAAGATGACCCAATTTCTTATGCCAGACTTCATTATTATTGACAGTAGTCTTACAATCAAGAGAAACAACATTAGGAATAGAAAACTGTAAAGGAAATAAACGTCCCACTTTAGACCCCTTCGCAATCACTTTCCCTGACACCTGATCCTGCACAAGACAACCACCACGAGAAAAATGAATATCAAAGTTATTATCTACCAATTTTTCAATAGAACAAACGAATGAGAGCTTACAGTGGGGGGTACAAAAGAAGACGAGGACTGAACAGCAGCTTGAAAGGCTTGGGATTGCCGATTCTGAGGCTGTACTCGACAATCTTTGATGATATGACCCTCTTTCTTGCAGTAGTTACAAACTTTCTTAGGATAGTTGCAAGCAATATGACCAACCTCTTTACAACAGAAACAGAAGCACTGTAACTTGTTCCTCCATCTCCTTTGTACTGCATAGGCTACATTCACAGCCTCATAAAAGACCTTCTCAGAAGTCACACCCATCTGAGTGGATAACTGATGTTCTTAATGCAATAAATCACTCATATCCAAAGAAGGAATCGGATTACGGTTCAATAAACCAGCTCTAACAGGCTTAAATCCAAGTCGAAGTTTCATAAAAAATTAATCGCGTTGACTCTCAGTATGAACAGCTTGAAGAGCCGCGAGTGCCACAGGGGGAACCTTAGCATGAACAATAGTAGAATATTCGTTCCAAAGATTAATAAAACCATAATAAAATTGCTCAATGGTCAAATTACTTTGATTGTAATTGCTAATTTCCAACTCTAATTGGAATTTTCGAGCGCTGTGGTCTTGATGATAAATACAATGCAGGTAGTCCCACATAGCCTAAGCCGCAATAAAACATCGAAGATTTGTGACAAGATGGGGCTCAATCGTCCCCAATAGATAGGAGATCACCTTAGCATCCTTGACCTCCCATTGGGCAAATTCATTTTCATTAGTGGGAACTCAAATAGAACTATCAATTTGATTTGATAATTATTTCCATTTCAAGAACATTTTAAATTGAAATTTACACGTAGAAAAATTCTTTCCAGTAAATCGTACAATAGTATTTCAATAGACATGATGAAAGCCTACTAAAAAAAATTAGCCCAAGCAATAAAAAAAAATGACAGCAAGTCCAAATCAAATCAGTTCCAACTCCAAGTGAAATGGAGGCTCAAACACACAATACAAATAAGCGAAGCCCACGGACACAGAATAATTAGGCCCAAGTAACAAAGGGCCCAAATAATTATACCCAAGTAATTAGGCCCACAGACACAAAAAAAACAATCGACAAACTGATACCAGCCTAGCACAAAATAATCGGCAAACTGATACCGACCTAGCACCCAGCACAGACAGCAACAGAAGTCATCGACCACCTCGCAACCACCACAAAACCTGTCGTCTGCCACAGAGACAGTTGACGTGCCCACAGTGACCCAGCCACCACAAAGCAATCATCGAGAGAATGAAAACTGCCCATAAATAGAGCAGGGGCCACCACAGAGAAGGTTTGAACACCATTCAACCACCACAGAAAAAGTCGAACACCACCACAGAGGAGGTTGACTGCCACAGAATAGTAAACCCACAACGTGCTTCACCACAAAAAAGACTAACACACCAAGAGCAAGATGGAACTTGCAGAAACAAAGGAAGAAAAAAATTCTTCCCGTCGCACATGAAGGATTAAGACCACAAAGATGAATATCAGAGTAGGAGCTCTAATACCATGTCAAATTGGTCTGAATACTCTTTACTGAATGTTTGCTTTCATTATATAGAAGAGAATATACAAGATTATTGCTAGATTATATGCGTCTAATATGCTATACAAGGTAAGTATTTACAGCCTAATTTACAGCAATATCTAATCTAGCTAGAAAGGAGATTATCACCAAAAATATAATAAATATTTCCCAAATCATATCTCCATAAATTATAATCAAATCCCATAATATCTTCAATTATCTCCGTAGCAAGCTGCACCATTATTGACGCATAACCTTCACCATTACATGTGTAAGGAGGAAAGGAGAATAATGTCTTTTTGTTTTCCTCTTTATTAGTATTTTATGGTGATCACTTATACTTTTGATGCACAAGAAAGAAAATTTCTGATAATGATACCATATTTTCACAGTCCTATGCCCTTTCCATGATAACACACTGATATGGTTGTATGTTAGGTGATTGCTAATGTGTTCACATGATTATGTGATTGTTGGATCCTTGTCAGACGGTTGTAAATGTTAATTCTTTTCTATGGGACAATAATGAGTTGCTTTGTATTTTTGCATTTCTATTTAACATGATTCTAACATGATTTTGTTTAACATGACAATAATGATACCATATTTTATGCTAGGAAGTGTTGGAGCTACATTTTTGTCTTTGATTCAATTAAGATGTGCCAGATCACTTGCTACATTTTCTTGCCTTTTTATCAGCATGTTCTAGTCTCTATTTGAAATTGATGGCATCACTATTTTAATTGAGTGATTATTGCATCAACTTTTTGAAAATTAAGTGAGTGATTATTGCATCAACTTTTTAAAAATTAAGTGAGTGATTATTGCATCAACTTTTTAAAAATTAATGTAACTTGAGTGATTGTTGGATGGTTTTAATTGTTTGAACTTGGTGTGATGTTGCTTCATTTCAAATTTTTGTCAGTTTTGGTGAATGAAAAATCCATCAAATTGTAGTGTTAGCTCTCCTACCCCTACCCCTACCCCTATCCCTACAGACCCTTGCCCTATCGGGCCTGCCCCCTTGCCCCCACAAAGCAAGAAACATGTTTCTATAGTATTGATACTCACCAAATAGTGCTTCCAAGTATAAAAGCAAATTTTGGAATGTAGTGGGAGTGCCCAAGGTCATTTCCACATGGACAACTATATTAACATAATCTATTTAGGATCAAACGAATGGTATGTATCCAATTAAGGGAGAGAGTGGATTATAGTGGAACAAATCTCTTTTGTAAAGCTGGTTATTCCCAATAACTAAGGGACCAATGAATGAGGTATGCACTCTGAAAACGCAAAGAATGTGGGATGATTTAATGATTTAGTAAATGAAGTAAGGGTTTGTGATTATTTTAAGGGAGATTTTTTCATAAAACCATATTTGCAATGTTTAAAAGAATGAGAATCAAAAACTAAACAACAACCTTTTTAGAACTCAGAAACTGGAATTGATTTTTAACAAAATGAGTAAAACTAGGGGCATAGGGTTAGAGTTCCTTCTACCATTGTGATTGTAGCTGCTGGATGTAACTGTTTATATTAACTTAATCAAGATATTAACACTTCAGAACTTAAATGAACAAAGACGCAAATTAAACATTAATGAAAGATAAAACCCTCACTGTATTATCATCCCCTTTTATTTCAAGACTCAAAGGTTGAAGGATCCTTGATTATTTCAAGGTCCTGCTGTGCCGTGAGTCTACAACAGTTCAAGAGCAAGAGATCCTTCACAACCGATAGTAGGTAAAACATGAGAATATAACAACAAGTATAAACTAAGTATAATAGCAACAATCAATCAACAATGGGGAAAGAAAACCTTTTCCTCTGTAACCCTAAACAAAGAAGTTAGCCCTAAATCATTATAGAATAGATGATTCAGAAACCCTAACTCAAAACAAGAAAACAAACAGAAAATATTCTCCAAATAAAAATAGACTAAAAGAAATGGTTCCGAGTCTTGAAGAGAAACTAAGGCAAAGTCTGGACTAAGGAGTCGAGCACAGGGCTGGGCCACTTTGCTTAATGCTTCTGGGCCTTCTTACGGGCCTAGGCTTCATCACCTATAGATAAAACATTTAATCCCATTAGCTAAGTAAATCATCACTTTATTGCTTAAAATTGAGAGTTCCACAGGATAAGACTTAAATCTTAAAATCTCTCTTTCAATCTTATTTTTGGAACTATTCAGTCTTGATTTACTCTATTTTAGGTGGACATTTTAGCCAAAATATCTCAACAATCACACCCCCCAATTTACCTTTTGCTAGTCTCTTAGCAAATATTTGGTTACATCCCATGGTAGCTCAACTAACCCCTCTTCTACCCTTCATGAGGGTAAGTCTCTAATCAGACAAAATTTCAAAAATGCAAGAGACATTTTGGTTCTAAAAAGAATTTTATGCACTGAAATGACTAGTAACCAAAGTAAGTATCAGAGCAAGGTGAGTACTGCTGAGTGCTGTGTGTTTATAAAAATAAGTATAGACTCCAAGTTTGACCACCTAATTGTCTCATCCATAGCAGCCCTTTTTATTACAATCATTTGTTTTTTTTTTTTTTTAAGATCCCTGGCTTGTCCCTTTTCAAGTATAGATATTTTACCAGCACTCTTCCTAAGCCAACAAAATATGGTTCATTAGAGACCTTAAACAACTACTTAGTTTGATTAGTTTAATAACCATAAAGTGTTGTTCCAAGTTGTCTAAGTGTAAGTAGTGTCAACAGCTAGCAGGAGTCCCTTATATGATGCACAAAACATTCTTGGTTAAAGAGACATGTCAACATGAATAAACTTCTCTTTTGACCCAAATTCCTATTGGCTTTCATTTAATCAAGTCTGATCATGCTCCCCAAAAAGTGTAAGAAGGGAGCTATTGCTGCTATCTATAAACCAATCATTGACAATGCCTCTAGTGGTTCATTGTGATGTGCAATATTAATGTGAATTAGCATTAAAACTAAAACCGATTTATAACACCCCCCAACTTAATGTAAGCATTGTCCTCAATGATGCAAAATAAGAATCATTAAGAAGCTGAAAATGAAATGAGTGAGAGCAGTACCTGAGTATGGAGTGTTCATATGGAAGTATGCACAGAAAATAAAAATACTACATCCAAAGGGAAAGCCTTATTAACAAGTTCAAGCAATTTTATCTAAAAAGAAATGAGATCAAGGAGACTTAAAGTGGTCTCTTCAGGAGAAAAGTTTGAGAAAAATGGTTTAAGTCTCTGACAATTAACTTTAAAAGTATTGCCATTCTGAGGGTTAAGGAGCTCCATAGCCCCATGAGAAGAAATAACCCTGACCACATAAGGACCACTCCATTGGGATTTCAGCTTCCCAGGAAAGAGATGTAGTCTGGAGTTGTACAGCAATACCTGCTGGTCTGGGTTGAAGGTTTTCTTTTGGATGTGTTTGTCATGAAATTGCTTCATACGCTCCTTGGACAATTTTTCATTGTCATAATCATCCTTCCGGAGTTCATCCAATTCAGCAATCTGCAGTTTCCTAAATGAACCAGATTGGTCAGCATCAAAGTTAAACTTTTTAATGGCCCTGTATGCTTTGTGTTCCAACTCCACAGGTAAGTGACATGCTTTACCATAGACTAATCTATATGGTGACATTCCCAGAATGGTTTTGTAAGCAGTCCTATAAGCCCAAAGTGCATCAGGTAACCTCTCAAACCAGTCCTTTTTATTAGGGTTAACAGTTTTTTCAAGGATATGCTTTATTTCCCTATTGGCCAATTCAGCTTGGCCATTAGTCTGAGGATGGTAAGGTGTGGAAACTTTGTGATGTATCCCATATTTTTTCATTAAAACAGCAAGAGGTTTATTGCAAAAGTAGGTCCCATTATCACTGATTATAGCTTTAGGTATACCAAACCATACAAAAATATTTTCTTTGAGAAATTTTAAAACAATATGATGGTCACAATTTCTGGATGGTATGGCTTCAACCCATTTTGACACATAGTCAACAGCAAGCAAGATATAAAGAAAACCAAAAGAGGAAGGAAATGGCCCCATAAAGTCTATGCCCCAACAATCAAAAATTTCTAGAACTAGAACTGGTTGCATTGGCATCATGTTTCTTTTGGTAATGCCTCCCAATTTTTTACAAGGTTCGCAAGATTTATAAAAAATGTAAGTGTCTGTGAACATTGTTGGCCAATAAAACCCATTTTGAAAAATTTTAGCTACAGTTTTATGGGCAGAAAAGTGTCCACCACAGGCTTCAGAGTGACAGAAAGTGAGTATGGCAGAAACTTCATTATTAGGAACACATTTCCTAATTATTTGGTCAGAACAATATTTAAATAGATAAGGCTCATTATAAAAGAAAATCTTAGCCTCAGCCTTCATTTTTTTGATGTCCAGTGTTGTCCAATGGGCTGGGGTTTGTCCTGTCACCAGAAAATTAACTAAGTCAGCATACCAAGGTAAAACCTGGACTGAAAACAAATTTTCATCAAAAAAAAAGATTCAGAAATTGGGAAGTTTTGAATGGTTGAGTTCACTATAAGTCAAGACAAATGATCTGCTACAACATTTTCCACCCTTTCTTATCCTTTATTGTAATGTTAAATTCTTGTAACAAAAGGATCCACCTGATGAGCCTCGATTTTGCATCTTTCTTAGTGAATAGAAATTTCAGTGCAGCATGGTCAGTGAAAATAATGACAGGAAACCCAAGCAAGTAGGCCCTAAACTTTTCTAATGCAAATACTATAGCTAGCAATTCCTTCTCTGTAGTAGAGTAATTTTTCTAAGCATCATTTAAGGTTTTGCTAGCATAGTACACAACATGAGACAGTTTATTCTTTCTTTGTCCTAAAGCAGCCCTAACAGCTACATCACTGGCATCACACATTATTTCAAATGGTAATGACCAGTCAGGGGGTTGGATTATAGGGGCAGTAGTTAGGCTAACTTTTAACTGGGTAAAAGCAGTTTGACACTCTTTAGTCCAAGTAAAAGTAACATCATTCATCAACAGCTAGCATAAGGGTTTCGAGATTAGGCAAAATTTTTAATGAACCTCCTATAAAACCTAGCATGGCCTAGAAAAGATCTGATGTCTTTCACACTTCAAGGTATGGGTAAATTTTCAATCAGGTCTACCTTAGACTTGTCAACCTCAGTACCCTTTTTAGAAACAATGTGCCCAAAGACTATTCCTTGTTGTACCATAAAATGGCACTTTTCCCAGTTAAGCATTAACTGCTTTTCTTCACACCTGGTCAAAACTGTTTTTAGGTTAGCCAAACAAGAGTCAAAACTTTTGCCAAATACCGAGAGATCATCCATAAACACTTCAGCTGTATCATCGATTAAATCACTGAAAATGCCTAACATACATCTCTGAAAAGTGGCAGGGGCATTGCATAAGCCAAAGGGCATCCTTTTGAAAGCAAAGGTCCCAAAAGGACAGGTAAATGTGGTCTTTTCTTGGTCCTCTGGGGCAATTTCGATTTGGTATACCCTGAATAGCCATCTAAAAATAAATAAAACTCATGCCCAGCTACCTTTTCTAAGATTTGATCAAGGAAAGGTAAAGGAAAATGGTCTCTCCTAGAAGCTGCATTCAGTTTCCTATAGTCTATGCACATTTTCCATCCAGTTGTTACTTTAGTAGGTATTAATTCCCCTTTGTCATTTTTTACCACTGTGACACCAGATTTCTTTGGTACCACTTGAATGGGACTCACCCATTGACTATCTGCTATAGGGTAAATAATACATATATCCAACAGTTTCAAAACCTCTTTCTTTACTGCCTCTTTTAATATAGGGTTCAATCTTCTCTGCATCTCCCTAAAAGGTTTAGCCCCTTCTTCTAAATAAATTCTATGGGTGCAAGTCAGGGGGTTTATACCTTNGAAAATAATGACAGGAAACCCAAGCAAGTAGGCCCTAAACTTTTCTAATGCAAATACTATAGCTAGCAATTCCTTCTCTGTAGTAGAGTAATTTTTCTAAGCATCATTTAAGGTTTTGCTAGCATAGTACACAACATGAGACAGTTTATTCTTTCTTTGTCCTAAAGCAGCCCTAACAGCTACATCACTGGCATCACACATTATTTCAAATGGTAATGACCAGTCAGGGGGTTGGATTATAGGGGCAGTAGTTAGGCTAACTTTTAACTGGGTAAAAGCAGTTTGACACTCTTTAGTCCAAGTAAAAGTAACATCATTCATCAACAGCTAGCATAAGGGTTTCGAGATTAGGCAAAATTTTTAATGAACCTCCTATAAAACCTAGCATGGCCTAGAAAAGATCTGATGTCTTTCACACTTCAAGGTATGGGTAAATTTTCAATCAGGTCTACCTTAGACTTGTCAACCTCAGTACCCTTTTTAGAAACAATGTGCCCAAAGACTATTCCTTGTTGTACCATAAAATGGCACTTTTCCCAGTTAAGCATTAACTGCTTTTCTTCACACCTGGTCAAAACTGTTTTTAGGTTAGCCAAACAAGAGTCAAAACTTTTGCCAAATACCGAGAGATCATCCATAAACACTTTAGCTGTATCATCGATTAAATCACTGAAAATGCCTAACATACATCTCTGAAAAGTGGCAGGGGCATTGCATAAGCCAAAGGGCATCCTTTTGAAAGCAAAGGTCCCAAAAGGACAGGTAAATGTGGTCTTTTCTTGGTCCTCTGGGGCAATTTCGATTTGGTATACCCTGAATAGCCATCTAAAAATAAATAAAACTCATGCCCAGCTACCTTTTCTAAGATTTGATCAAGGAAAGGTAAAGGAAAATGGTCTCTCCTAGAAGCTGCATTCAGTTTCCTATAGTCTATGCACATTTTCCATCCAGTTGTTACTTTAGTAGGTATTAATTCCCCTTTGTCATTTTTTACCACTGTGACACCAGATTTCTTTGGTACCACTTGAATGGGACTCACCCATTGACTATCTGCTATAGGGTAAATAATACATATATCCAACAGTTTCAAAACCTCTTTCTTTACTGCCTCTTTTAATATAGGGTTCAATCTTCTCTGCATCTCCCTAAAAGGTTTAGCCCCTTCTTCTAAATAAATTCTATGGGTGCAAGTCAGGGGGTTTATACCTTTCATGTCAACAATGGTCCACCCAATGGCAGTTTTATGCTGCCCCAATACATCAAGTAACTTACCTTCCTGTTCAGCAGTGAGCTGAGATGAGATTACCATTAAAAAAGATTCCTCAGGGCCTAGATAAGCATATTTCAACTCTACTGGGAGAGCTTTTAGTTTCAATGTTGGGCTATTCTCATTTGGGGACTTAGCAGAATCTGGAATGAGGGGCAAAGGCTCGAATTTAAGCCTCCATTGGGTGTCACCTGGGCTTCCTACAGCAAAGACAATAGAGATATTATCAACATTAGTTAACAGAAAACTTTCAATAGAATCAATATTAAAGAAAAGATCTTCAAAGGGAATTGCTTATAAAGAATTGACTTCCTGCATTTCTTCCAATTCTTGAGGCTGCCTACATAAATTAAAGATATTCAGTTCCAAAGTCATGTTGCCGAAACTCATTTTTAAAACCCCACTTCTACAATTTATAATAGCATTAGAAGTTCCTAAAAGGGGTCTCCCTAAGATCACTAGTGTAGAAGAGACATTCGTTGTAGCAGTTAGTTTCATATCCAGCACCACAAAGTCTACTGGATAATAAAACCTATCTACTTGTACTAATACATCTTCTCATACTCCCCTAGGCACTTTAATGGACCTGTCAGCTAATTGCAAAATTATGGAAGTTGGTTTTAATTCACCCAATCCCAGCTGTTCATACACACTATAGGGTAAGAGATTTACCCCCGATCCTAAATCAAGCAAAGCCTGGCCAATTTTTGCATCACCAATAATGCAAGAGATAGTGGGTGATCCAGGATCTTTGTATTTAGGGGGTGTGTGATTTTGAATGATGGCAAGATCCTTTAAAAATTTTGCATAAGCAGGGATTTGTTTAATGGCATCCAATAGTGGAATGTTTATTTTGACTTGTTTGAAAACTTCCAAAATCTCAAAACTTTTCTTTTCTTTATGCACAAAAATCAACCTTTGAGGAAATTAATCAGGTACATACACAAGATTCTCAGAGTTTTCAGCATGCAATTCACCATGTGATTTTGAGTGGAGGTCCTTACCTAAGTTTCCAATGGTAGGTTCAGTTTCATCCAGAATCTTACCACTCCTCAAGGTTGTAACGGCTTTAGCAGCCTTCATATTGGGCCCTTCTGCTTGAGATTGCTGAACTTGTGGGTTGGGTTGAGGTTGGGCTGGAAACTTCCCTTTTTCCTGAGCACTCAAAGAAGTGGTTATTTTGGTGAGAGTACCTCTTATGTCATTTATGGCTTGGGAGTTTTGGTTATTTATGGTTGCTTGGCTTTGCATGAATTATTGGAGGTTAGCAGTGAGTTGCTGTATGGAGTCCTCTAAATTCTTCTTCTGAGTGAACTAAGGTTGATTAGGATAATGAAGAGGGCCTGGAGGTGGTGCATAAGGCACATAGGGTGCTGTGGAGGATGAGGCTTGCTGCTCAGCTCTCCAACTGAGATTTTGGTGATTCTTCCAACCTGCATTGTAAGTGTTAGAGAATGGTCCTGAATAATTCTTAGCAATCATGTTTACAACATTAGGTTGATCCAATGTTAAATTATGCAAGAGGGAGAATTGGTCCTAATAAGCTGTAAATACTCTCTCAGTGTCATGTTTTCCTCCACAACTTCATGATGCTCATTATCCCCCATGTTACTTAAATTTTTAGAAGATGACTCAAAAGAAATAGAAGCAGTTTCAATCAATGCAGTTGAAACAGTCCTAACTAATCTTGATGATTGATCTCTAGCCCAAATAGACATTCATGCTCAAAGAACAAACATACCAGTAGGAAGATAACAATAACATGCACTTCAACAATTAATCAACAAAAAAAAAGGAATTGTTACCTCATCTGTGAAGAGGTTCATAGATTCTAAAAAAAAATATTCTACAAGAAAAAAATTATGCTTCACCAGTTGTCCCTGGCAACAACACCAAAAACTTGATACTCACCAAATAGTGCTTCCAAGTATAAAAGCAGATTTTAGAATGTAGTGGGAGTGCCCAAGATCATTTCCACAGGGACAACTATATTAACATAATCTATCTAGGATCAAACGAATGGTATGTATCCAATTAAGGGAGAGAGTGGATTATAGTGGAACAAATCTCTTTTGTAAAGCTGGTTATTTCCAATAACTAAGGGACCAATGAATGAGGTATGCACTCTGAAAACGCAAAGAATGTGGGATGATTTAATGATTTAGTAAATGAAGTAAGGGTTTGTGATTATTTTAAGGGAGATTTTTTCATAAAACCAGATTTGCAATGTTTAAAAGAATGAGAATCAAAAACTAAACAACAACCTTTTTAGAACTCAGAAACTGGAATTGATTTTTAACAAAATGAGTAAAACTAGGGGCACAGGGTTAGAGTTCCTTCTACCATTGTGATTGTAGCTGTTGGATGTAACTGTTGTTAACTCAATCAAGATATTAACACCAGAACTTAAATGAACAAACACGCAGATTAAACATCAATGAAAGATAAAACCTTCACTATATTATCATTCCATTTTATTTCAAGACTCAAAGGTTGAAGGATTCTTGATTATTTCAAGGTCCTGCTGTGCCGTGAGTCTACAACAGTTCAAGAGTAAGAGATCCTTCACAACCGATAGTAGGTAAAGCATGAGAATACAGCAACAAGTATAAACTAAGTATAACAGCAATAATCAATCGACAATGGGGAAAGAAAACCCTTTCCTCTGTAACCCTAGACAAAGAAGTTAGCCCTAAATCATCATGAGATAGATGATTCGAAAACCCTAACTCAAAACAAGAAAACAAACAGAAAATATTCTCCAAATAAAAACAGACTAAAAGAAATGGTTCCGAGTGTGACCACTCTCTCGCGTGCCTCCACTCCCTTTTATCCTCCTCCTTCCCCATCGTCTTCTTCCCTCTCTCTTCTAACCGTTTCTTTTTTCCACTTCGCAACTCTACCCTTCTGAAGAGATCATTCTCGAAGCCTTTGTGTTTGTTGAAGAGAAACCGAGGCAAAGTCTGGACTAAGGAGTCGAGCAGGGGGCTGGGCCACTTTGCTTAATGCTTCTGGGCCTTCTTATGGGCCTGGGCTTCATCACCTATAGATAAAACATTTAATCCCATGAGCTAAGTAAATCATCACTTTATTCCTTAAAATTGAGAGTTCCACAGGATAAGACTTAAATCTTAAAATCTCTCTTTCAATCTTATTTTTGGACCTATTCAGTCTTGATTTATTCTATTTTAGGTGGACATTTTAGCCAAAATATCTCAACAATCAAGTATGAACTCACTTTACTAAATTAGTGGTGGTGACCCCAATAATCTCCAAACTAAGTGTAACTATTGTGGTAAAATGTATGTATGTCACTATAGGAAACATGGCACATCCCAATTTAAGGTACACTTAGGAGAACAATGCAAGAAAAGTTCAATATTAAAATCTTTACAAGAGAAGAATCAATCTATACTAGAAATTGGACTTAAAAAAATGACAGATGGGAGTAGTGGGGGTGCAACGTTGAAGGGATATACTAAGTATGATCCCGATGAGTGTAGGAGACACCTAACTCGTATGGTCATCATGGACGAGCTACATTTTCAGTTTGTGGAGGGGAAAGGATTCCAAGCATATTCTAAGTACTTGGAACCTAGGTTTAATCTTCCTTCTCGTGTGGCAAAGGATATAAAGAAACAGTATATTTAAAAGAAATATTTGTTGAGGGGTCAATTGGCAAGTCAAATGGTTTGCCTCACCACCGATACTTAAACATTCATCCAAAATTATAATTATATGTCTTTGACTACGCATTTTGTTAATTGTGATTGGACATTATATAAAAAAAATAAAAGTTTTGTCAAGTTTCAAGGTGAGATGATTGAGAGGGCCTTCGAGACCGCAATAAAGGAGTGGGAGTTGGCATGAGTGGTGATCGTTACAATTGATAATGTCTCGTCTAATGATGTCTCATTGGGACATCTTAAGACCTATCTTAAAGAGGCAAATAAGACAATCATGAGTGATGAGTGTTTGCATGTGAGACGTGCTACACATATTCTGAATCTAATTGTGACTGATGGTTTGAAAGATCTTAATGACTCGATTGCCCGAATCAGAACTGTTGTGAGATCTTCTCCTGCTAGATTGGATAAATTCAAGGTTGCTGTGAGGTCTGCAGGCATAACATCCAAGAAGGGCCTCTATACTAATATTCCTACAAGATAGAACTCAGCCTTCTCGATGATGGAGGTGGCCCAAGAATATAAGTCGGTCTTTACATTGTTGGGTGATGAAGACATCCAATATGTTAGATATTTTGATGAGCACGGGAGATTAAGGAGCCTATTGATAATGATTGGGAGGTGGTTGCTACTTTTGTTTATTTTTTAAGGCTTTTCTATGAGGTCACAACTAAGCTGTCTGATTCTTTGTACCCTATATCCCCTCATTTCTGCCAGTAAATATATAAGGTAAGAGAATAATTGGATGACATGTGTGCGAATGACCATGTTAGGATGCAGGAGATGGCATTGATAATGAGGGTGAAGTATGACAAGTATTGGGAAGATATCAATAGGTCTAATATTTTATTATATGTGGCTGTTGTTCTTAACCCCCAATTTAAGATGAATGGCATGGTATACAGATTGAGAATTGTGCACGGGAATGCATGGGCAGAGCTTATTGCGGCAAGGGTTAAGGAAGTCCTTGTTAGATTGTTTGATGAGTTTACCGTCTTCGGGAGTGATAATATTTCGATACTTACACCTACCCCCCCCCCCACCTCCTCCAAAAGTTGGGGTTGAGAGTAGGTTGGACTGGGGTGAGACGTTAAAGCACAACCCCATAGTCCATCATTCTACAAAGGTTCAGTCGGAAGTAGACAGATACTTGGCAACAGAGCTCAACCATTTGCTCGAGACTTTGATATATTAGCTTGGTGGAAGAGTCATGCTGTGAAGTATCCCGTCCTTGGAGAGATAACCTGAAGTATTTTGGCCATCCCTATTAGCACTATAGCTCAAAGTCGACCTTTAGCACCGGAGGTCGCATATTGGATCCATTCCGGAGTTCATTATCTGCTTCCACTGTGGAGGCATTGATTTGGACGTAGAATTGGATCAAGGGAACCCCAATTCATATTATGGATGTTCTTGACTTTCAGGAGGCCGATGATGAGGAGAATGGTGATTAGCCTGGATCTGGACCATCTGGTAATCGTGAGTTTTATTATATTATTTTATTTTAATTTATTTATATTAATTTAATTGGTATTAATTTCAAATTTAATTGTTGTAGTGATACATGAGACAATGTTTGTGACTAGCCATTACAATATGACTTCGTGTGTATTGGACCCACCATTGCCATCCGTCATTGGTTTGCACAATTTGTCCCTTAATTGTTTTTAATTTTTGTTTCATGTTTATGAATATAATTTGTTTTTCTTTTAAATTATTAATGTTTCAGATTTTATGATCTCAATTCTTATAGTCTCATAGCAATCAACACAACTCACTTTTCTACCACCATGGACACCCCAAATTTCATTGAAGAATGAAATGTTATTCTTTTGTTAATTTAATTAATTGTAATATTGCTACAATAGTACAATTTGTAATATCTTTATATGAATTTGTAATTTTGTAGTAGTTTTCTCTTAATTACCATTTTAATATAATAATAGCTTAGTTATGATTATTAGTTAATAGTTGCAACTTAGTAGTATATAATTAATAATTTTTATTATTGTAAATTATTTTTTGTTATTTTTATTATTAAATTCAGGTTTTTTTTTTTTTTACTTAAATTATGAGTCCAAAATGGCCCAGAATCCTTATTGTGCAGGGCTGGGATACCTCATCTAGTATCGGGGGGGGGGGGGAGGTAGGGGTGGGTAGCACCCTTACATTTCACAGTTGATTTTTCAAATCTTAATCTGGAGTCCACACCATATCATGGCACTGAACAAGTCAGCATTGGAGAGGGTTCCACTCTTCCCATACAAAATATTGGTTTAGCTCATCTCAACACTTCATCTGGCAAATATATATCTCCTTCACAAACTCCTTCATGTTCCTTATATCACTAAAAATTTATTGTTTGTTCTTCAATTCTTCCTTGATAACTCTATCTATTTTGAATTTCACTTTCGTATTTTCTTGTGAAGGATTTATGCACCCGGGAGGCACTTCTTCAATCCAATGGTACAATCCCTTGGCACAATCCCTTGGCCTCCTCCCAAGCCCTCTCTGTCACTCACTGTCTCGGCCTCTACCACCATTCCAGAAGAACCTTCCTCGTCGTTAAGGATTATGCTGAATCTACCTCTACAACTGCTCAACAGCAGAATCCTGAAGCTGACTAACAACAAGATCAACTCAAATAGCGAGAATCTCTCAACAAACTTTTGTATTCAAATATCTTACTGTAATCTAGTTTATCTGATCTCAATCTCATGTAACAAACTCATCTGTTATAATCTTTATATAAAGCAATATCGACTCCTGATATGGTTAAGGAGATTACTCACAAATCATATATTTGTGTATTCTAACTTGGTATCAAGAGCCACCAAGACTTGCGTCTCCCTACTCTATTTTCAAATGGACAGTCCCATATCCTCACCACCATCCTCTACTGAAACCCACCCACAGCCATCCCCAAACTCCACTTCTACTCCCATCACTAGCCTTACCAACATCCACCATTTAATCACCATTAAATTAACCCATGAGAACTTCCTCCTCTGGTGTGCTCAAGTCACACCTTATCTACTTGGCCAGTATGTCTATGGCTTTGTTGATGGCACCAACCCTCCTCCACCTACAACCTACCCAACCCCACACCCACCTCAAGTGCCGCTGCCATCATCCCAAATCCAGCATTTTATTTATGGAGTCAACGAGACCAGATCATTCTCAGCACCCTTATATCTTCCCTATTAGAAAATATTCTATCTCATGTCATAGGTTGTACTACTTCACGTGATCTCTGGCTCTCTCTTGAAAGAATGTTTATTTCTCAATCCCAAGCTCGTATCACTAGCACTCATTATCAACTCACCACCATGAAGAAAGGATCCTCTACCATATCTGACTATTTTCAAAAAATGAAAATACTCAGTGACACACTTGCAGCTACTGGACAGCCTTTAAATCCTTATGAAACTGTCTCTTATTTGCTTGCAGGTTTAGGGATTGAATTTGATCCCTTTGTCACGTCTGTGACAACTCGTGTAGATCCTCTACCTCTTGATGAATTGTATGGACATCTTCTTGCACATAAGCAACGCCTTGAGCAACATCAGATTCCAACTGATCTTGCCATGTCCTCTGCCAATATGGCCTCTCGCAATCATCCCAATCAAGGCAAAAATCAGCGATCCTACTATAATAATTCTAGTGGCAGACATAACTCTGGTGGACGTGGCCAACGTGGTCACGGTAGGGGTCACTCTTCCCAATCAACTAGCACCTTTTCCAATGGCTCTCGCCCTACATGCCAGGTTTGCAACAAAGTGGGTCATATTGCACTTACCTGTCACTACAGATCTGATCATGCCATTCAACAAGCTCCATCTCAGTCTCCTCAAGCATATTATACTTCTCAACAAAGTGCACCTGATGAGAATTGGTACCCCGATACCGGTGCAACCCATCACCTAACCAGTGATCTTTCCAAACTCATCTTATCTACAGATCCTTACAATGGTCCTGATCAGATGCATGTTGGTGATGGCTCAAGTTTGAACATTGATCACATCGGTTCCTCCCTTCTTTGTACATCTGCTCGTTCATTTGTTTTAAAACATCTACTTCATGTTCCCCATATTACAAAAACTCTTCTTTCGGTTAGTCAATTTGCACTTGACAACTTCGTCTTTTTTGAATTTCATGTGTCTCATTTTGTGAATAAGGATTGCAGCACAAAGAAGGTAATCCTTCAAGGGCAGCTTAAAAACGGTCTCTATCAACTTCCTTCCAGTCCAATAAAACAAGCACTTGTCGATGAACGCACAACCAATGTCAACTGGCATCGTCGGTTGGGGCATCCAGCTTTCAAAACTGTTCGCCGTGTCATCTCCAAGTTCCAGCTTCCAGTTGTTTCCAATAAAATCAATGCGCCATGCTCTGCGTGTTTGCAAGCTAAAAGCCATCAGCTTCATTTTTCTTCTTCTACGCATGTGTTCTCACCTCCTTTGGAGTTAGTATTTAGTGATGTCTGGGGACCATCACTAGTTGTTTCACATCTTGAAAATAAATATTATGTGACTTTTATCGATGCATTTTCTCGATTCACTTGGCTATATCCAATACAATGCAAATCTGATGTCTATCTCACGTTTCTGAAATTTCAAGCTCTTGTTGAACGACAATTTGACACTAAAATTAAAAGTTTACAATCTGACTGGGGGGGGGTGAGTATTGGTCCCTCCATACTCATCTCCAAACTCGAGGCATTCATCACCGTTTATCTTGCCCACATACTCATCCACAAAATGGATGTGCTGAGCGAAAACATAGGCATATCATTGAAACCTCTCTAGCTTTTCTTACTGACAGCTCCTTACCAAAGAAGTTTTGGGATGAAGCTTGCCAAACAGCATGTTTTCTTATCAACTGCATGCCTACCACTATACTTAATAATTTATCACCTAATGAAAAGTTATACAAGTGCAGTCCAAATTATACTTTTCTCAAAATTTTTGGTGAGCATGCTATCCACACCTTCGACCTTATAACACCAATAAATTGCAACCTCGCTCTTCTCCCTGTGTGTTTATCGAATATAGCATGCATCATAAAGATTACAAATGTTTAAATCCTAACGCCAAACGAATCTATATATCTTGTGATGTTATTTTCGATGAATCCTCTTTTTCGTTTGCCTCTCCCATTTGCAGGTCCCATTCTCAGTCTTCATCCCCTGCTCATGCTATTTTGCCACTTCCATTATTTACTCCATTGACGGATTCAGATGTGATTGGTTCATAACCTGCTTTATCGCCTGCAATAGCATCGACTCAATCACATGTTTCATCACCTGCTCCTTCTGTCACTGAGATTCATCCAGCGCCAACATCTAGCCGTACTCACCAAATGGTCACTCGGTCTCAAGCCAATGTCTTCAGACCTCGGCAATATACAGATGGCACAATTCGATATACCATTCCCAAAGCTTTGATTGCTGAAAATGCTGCACTTATTTAACCCACCTGCTTCACTAATGCTGTCAAAACACCAGAGTGGCGAGCTGCGATGCAAGAAGAATTTAATGCTCTACTTCGAAACAACACCTGGTCATTTGTTCCCCCTCATACGGCTAAAAATGTAGTCGGCTGCAAATGGGTGTTCAAACTAAAACGAAAATCTGATAGATCTCTTGAGCGCTACAAAGCGCGGCTAGTGGCTAAAGGATTTCATCAATTAGCCGGTTTGGATTATGGTGAAACATATAGTCCAGTGATTAAACCAACCACTATACGAACTATTCTCTCCCTAGCTTATTCCGCAGGATGGGCCATGCGTCAAATTGATATTCAGAATGCGTTTCTCCATGGGACACTCTCTGAGGAGGTATATATGACTCAACCACTTGGTTTTTCACATCCCTTATATCTATCTCATGTTTGTCGCCTCAACAAAGCAATCTATGTTCTCAAACAAGCCCCGAGGGCTTGGTTTTCACGGTTGAGCTATTGCCTACTTCAACATGGCTTTCAAGCATCTAAAGTCGATTCCTCCTTATTTATATTTCATGATGGATCCACGACCATATTTATTCTAATTATGTTGATGATATAATCATCACCTCTTCGGTTTCAACTGCTATTGATGAGCTTCTTACACTTTTGAGAAATGATTTTACCATTAAAGATCTTGGTGATCTTAATTTCTTTCTCGGAGTTGAAGTGCAACGACTACCAGAGGCCTTCTTTTGTCTCAGCAGCGATATATACTTGACTTACTAAGAACAACTAAGATGCTTGAAGCTAAGCCGATATCATCCCTATGGCTTCATCTCATTCTTTATCGGCTTATGATAGTGATCCTTTTCCAGACACAACTCTCTTTAGAAGCACTGTTGGATCTCTACAATATCTTTCCCTCACTCGACCAGACTTAGCATTCGTTGTTAACCGTGTGTGTCAATTTATGCATCGTCCAACCAAGTTGCACTGGCAGGCTGTGAAGCGCATACTACGGTACTTCATCACCAAGTCATCAACTCAGCACCTAGAAGCCTTTTTCCGATGCAGATTGGGCTGGTTGTCCCGATGGGCGTCGATCTACAGGTGCATATTGTATTTTCCTTGGCAAGAATTTAATTTCTTGGAGCTCTCGCAAACATCCAGCAGTGTCTCGATCAAGCACCGAAACCGAATACAAGGCCCTCGCCAACACTGCTGCCGAACTACAATGGATCCAGTATCTGCTTCATGATCTACGAGTTACACTCCCAAAGGCTCCAATTCTTTGGTGTGACAACATAGGTGGAACATACATGTCAGCCAATCCAGTGTTTCATGCCAAGACCAAACATGTGGGGATAGATTTTCACTTTGTTAGTGACAAGTTGCAGCCAAAGCATTGACAGTTTCCTTCATCCCCACTCAGGACCAGCTGGCCGTTGTTGTCTCTGCTGGGTTCAACCCTTGACTACTGGTCTCACTCAAGAGCTAATACCGGTGGATGGGAGAAGCATCAGAACGATGGCCTTGGCATGACCCATACTAGTTACCCACCTCAGCAGCAGCAACAAAACAGTGAATATCCGAAGGTCTAATTGTTTTCTTAGTGCGTCATTTTCCACAATTTTGATGACTTTTTGTTGAGGAACTAAATGGATCATAGATAAAACTTCAAATGCCACCATAACGAGCTAAAGACAGATATATGTTTGTTATAAGTAAAAGTTAGAATCTGGTGTTGTGTTTCTTAATAGTTGGAATTGTATTTTCAGGCCTTTTCTTTGAAGTTTGAATCATACCTGTTCTTTCTTTTTGTAATCCCCCCCCCCCCCCCCCCCC